>VSMD01036049.1:0-65544 GCA_008750895.1 Mirza zaza
GTTGTTTCCACAGCTTTGCAATTGTGAATTGTGCTGCTATAAACATTTGAGTGCAGGTGTCTTTTTTGTAGAGTGTCATTTGATCTTTTGGGTAGATGCCCAGTGTTCACTGTTCTCAACATGAATTTTACTCATTGATCAAGACTTGGTGGCCCACTGAGAAAGATCTGTGGCACCTTGGGGTCCAAAGCACTTTGGAGGAAAAGCATCAAATGGCAAGAATGTGGGCCTGAAGGTTAAACATCTAAGTTCAGGTACCAGAGGTAATATCAACTGTGTGGCCTTGGCAAAGTCACCTGAGCTCCCCAAACCTCAGGTCCTTTATTTGAAAAGTGTTTTCCCCAACACACAGGATGGCTGTGAGGTTCAAATAACGTATAGTATACTAGTGACACTAATAAGCACTTTGGAGACTAGAAACATTCTACAAATATAAGATAGATTTTAAAGTCTTTTCTTTTTCCATTAGTCACAAAAGTTTCTCTGTAGAGCCACTCATCCACAAAAACATGGCTTATGTAAAAATACAACTTTCTCCTTGGTGTGTGCTAAGAGAAAGGAGCCAGCATGAAAAAGCTGTGTATTGAATGATTCCATTCCTATGACATTCTGGAAAGGGCAAAGCTGTAGAATGAAAAACCCTGTATCAGTGGTTGCCCAGGGCTTGGAAAAGGGGGAGTAGTTGATTACAAAAAGAGTGTAAAGGAGAATTTTTAGGGGGATAGAATCATTGTTCATGGTAAAAAGAGTAGTGGGTCAATGACACTTGTCAAAACCCATACCACTTTATAGCACAAAAAGTGAATTTAGTGTATGCAAAGTAAAAGGAAATGAAAATAAAATAAAATGAAACAAGGGGAGTCAGGGCATCCCAGGATAGAATGTGGACTGTGACGAAAGAATCTAACTGTATTACAAATGCATGACACAGCCACACTGAAGGAGATGAGGGGAAAAGGAGTTGACCTAAGTCACTTCGGAAAGCAGTATTTTAACCGAAAACTGGAAGGCTAAAGACAAAAGAACTGTATGTATACAAAGGACTCTAGCTGGTAATTTTGTTTCTTATGGGATTACTGGCTTACAATTCCAAGGCTATGTTATACGCATACCAGGTTGGACAAATAAATCAAGGGATGGTAGATGGTAGGAGCCAGTCTTTTCGCTGTTGGAGAGGAAAGCTGCAGAAAATCAAGGGTGAAAGCCAGAAGGAAGCATTTGTACTGGATGAGAGTCGGAGACATTAGCATAAAGTCAGATTTAATTTAATATAGATTTAAACGAATGCATATAGAAATCCTTGCCGATATGTGTGCATGCATGGATCCAAATACATACATGTACTTCCTAGGCCTGTCCACTGGGAGAACCTAGAAACATTAACTCCTGGGTAGCAAAAAACAAACCAAATGCCCCAATCTCAGTTACTGTTCTCCAGTTCCTTGGGGAAATGGCTGAATCTAGGGCTGGTGTAGGAAATATACAAAAATAAACTTCGAGCATCATGTAGGGCTAAAAAGTAAGGAGATGCTCAAAAAAAAAAAAAAAAAAAAAAATGATGGCAGCATATCAAAGGGACTTAGGAGCCAGCCTGAAAGAGCTCCCCGTGGCTGAAGCTGGAACAATCTGAGTAACAAAATAAATAACATAGCATTTTATTATAATGCCAAATCTAAAATAAAAATCCACAAGTCCATGCTGATCTAAGTAAGTAAATAAATAAGAAGAGACAAATCTTCCTTACAGAAGGATTACAAATAATCTATGCAGATAGTGCCTTCTCCAGGAGGTGACAGGCTTCCGACGGGTAGCATATGGACAGAGGTGAAAAGTGTAATTTCGCAGCGGAGAGGCATGGCACACGGCACCGTGGCCACAGGGTCCATGCTAACAACATCCGTGGCATGCAGTGCTGATATGAGACGATGACACGGCACTTCCCCAAAGCCCAGGACCTCAGTCCGACTGTGAGAAAATCGAGGACAATTTTACAAAATACCTGACCAGTGCTCCTCAAAACTGTCCAGGTCATAAAAGTAAACAAACAAGCATGGGAAGTCTGAGCAATTGCAAGACACAGGAGGAGAGAGAAGACACAATGACTCAAGGTCGCTTAGTATCCTGTAGCAGAAAAAAGACATTGGTGGAAAAAACTGGTGAGATAGGAATAAAGTCTGGGGCTTGGTTCGCAGTAAAATACCAGTGTTGGTTTCTTGGCCATGACACGCACACCACGGTAATGTAAGACATTGGCAATAGGGGAACAGAGAAGGGGTTTATGGGAGCTCTGTGCCATCTTGGCGACTTTTCTACAAATCTAAACTATTCTAAATAAAAATGTATTGAAATACCATTTACAAAACATCCCCAAATATAAACTATCTAGAGATAAACTGAGCAAAAGATATGTTAGATCTCTACCTAGAAAACTGTAAAATATTGCTGAGACATTGCATTTAACCTAAATAACTAGAAAGATATTATGTGTTCATGGATTACAAGACTCAGTATTGCTAATATGGTAATTCTCCCAAACCTAATCCATGGATCCAAGTAAAGTTTTTTCTTTTTTTTTTTTTTTTGGTAGAAATTGAAGAGACAATTTGGAAATTTATATGGTCATGTCATGGGAACCCAAAACAACTGTGGAAAAAAGAACAGCTGGAGCACTTATTCCTCCTGACTTCAAGATTTACACTTAAGGGACTCTAATCAGGATACTATCTTATCAACAACAAAAAAATAGACAAATTGATCACTGGAACAGAATAGAGAGCCTACAAATAGACCCATTTATATACAGTTGAATGACTTTTGGTAAAATATCTAAGCAATTCAATCAGGAAAGGAAAATCTCTTTAACAAATGATATTGGAGTAACTGGAATTTTATATAGTAAAAAGAGGGGCTCAAACTCTATCTCACAACACATCACAAATTAATTTGAGATGGATCACAGATATAAATGTAAAAAATCGAACAATATAGCTTATAGAATAAAATATAAGATAGAAAAGTCTTTTCAACCTAGGGAAAGATTTCTTAGAGAGGACACAGAAAAAACTAACCATTAACAAAATGATAAATTGGAGTTCACCAAAATTTTCTCATCAAAAAAACCATGAAGAAAATTAATGAGAAAGCCACAGTCTGGAAGAACATATTTACAGCACATATATCTCATCGAAGGCCTATATCCACAATATATAAGAACTTCTACAAGTCTATAATAAAAGACAAATCACCTAATAAGAATGAGCAAAAGATTTGAATAGATACTGCGTAAAAGAAGATGTAAGAATGGACAAAAATGCATGCAAAAGTTCTCATCAACAGCATCAGTGATTTGGAAACTACAGATTGAAAACACAACAAGGCTGGGTGCTGTGGCTCACACCTGTAATCCCGACACTTTGGGAGGCTGAGGCAGGAGGATCTCTTGAGGCCAGGAGTTTGAGACCAGCCTGGGCAACACAGTGAGACCCCTATCTCTACAATAAATAAAATATGAAAAATGAGTTGGATGTGGTGTTGCATGGTCTACTCGGGAGGCTGAGCCAGGAGAAATGCTTGAGCCCAGGAATTCGAGGTTAAAGTGAGCTATTATGATACCACTGCATGCCAGCCTGGGTGACAGAGCAAAACCTTGTCTCTTAAAAAATAATGAACAAAACCTCACAACAATATTTCACTACACACCCACTAGGATGGTTAAAATGAAAGTGATTGACCACACCAAATACTGGAGAGCATGTAGAGTAACTGGGGTTCTAATACATTATTGATGGGAGAGCAAAATTTTGCAATTTTGAAAACTTTCAAAATTGTTTGAAAGTTTCTTAAAAGCATACCTTTATCCTATGACATGAAAATTCCATTCCTAGGCATTTATCAAACGAAACGAAAATGGATGTCCACAAAACTCCTTACACAAGGCTATTCAGAGCATATTCTCCATGGCCCCAAACTGAAAACAGCCCATCAACCTCAGTTGAAGAATGGATACATTATACAATGGCATATCATGCAGTAGTGAGAAGAAACAAGCCACCGAGCTATGGAACTCTGTGGATGAATCTCAAAAACATTATTCAGAGTGAAAATTCAGAAACAAAAGAATACATACTGTACAATTACATTTATGTAAAATTCTAGAATGGGCAAAACTAATCTATGGTGATAGGTCAGTGGTTGCTTCTGAGGACGGGTGACCAGGAAGCAGCACCAGGGATGTTCTGGGAGAAAATAAATATTCTATATCTTGATAACAGAGTCACCCAGGTGTGTACATTTGTCAGAACAGATTGAGATAAATATGCATCAGTGTGTGTAGATGACTTGTCAATTTCAAAATCACCCACACAAATTATGAGAGCTCTGGGAGAATAAGGATAAGATAAATTCAGAGCCACAAGACGTCAAAGGCGATATGGTAAAAAAGATAATAAAATGGAAAAAGGAATTGGAGGGAGTAAATTGAAGGCCAAAATCACACAGATGCAGAATTAGTAGACGTAGTGGAAAGAAATCGCATTGGCGTAGCTGAATGCTTAATTATTAATACAAACACATAGGGAAGACTGAAGTAATGACAGTGAAAGTAGAGGAAAGGCAAAGATAATAAAGCAATTAAATATTGAAAAATAGGAGTGCACACACCTCAACCGCCCATAACCTAGACCTTTTTGTCACCCAAACAGGAAGCCCTCCTTCGTGTCATCTCTCGCATCCCGCTCTGCCTTATCTATTCAGGGTACCTGGTGTCCTGACCCTGAAATTTTTCAGCTTCACAGAGACCTCCAATTAAGGAGTCCTTTTCAGTGTTTTTCACCCTTTCCATATCCTACTTCCTTTTTACCCAGGTGAGATTCCATGGTCAATTACTGTAATTACTCCCTTGCACCTACCCTCAACTCCCTTGTTACTATCTCACTCAGCAAAAGCAGAATCTTTGTTAGATTCAACTTTCTGCATCTTCTGCTATTGCACACAAGCTGAATATGGGTGGAAAAATACATACAAACACACTGGCCTCAGTTTAAATTCTTGATTATCACCCTTAAGTGGACCTTCACGCTGCCTGCAATCATATATACTTCCCTAGACAATTCTCTTCCACTCTCCTGGATGACAGTTTCACTCCCTATTCTTCCTACTCAAACCTCCAACATCCTTGCCCATCCTTACTCTGAGGTGGCTAGAACCTGGCTTCATACTTCACTGAGATTCTCAAAGCAATCAGAAGAGAACCTCCACAGATTCCCACCACAGCTTCTACTCACCTACTGTTTTTGGCACCCACATGTTCTGCCCTCCTGTCTGGTCCTACACAAAAACCTTGCTCCTATCCAAAGCCAACACCTGTACTTCGACACTAATCTCATACCCCCTTGCCCACTCAAGGAACCTCATTCTAGTAGTTATTGCCTCTCATTCCTGTTTAGACCTGTACCATATCATTCCTGTCAGTTTACAAACATGCCACTATTTCTTAAAAATAACTCAGCAATTCTACTCCTAAGTATATACCTAAGAGAGCTGAGAACATACATCCACACAAAAACCTGTATATGAGTATTCATTGCAGCATTATTCATAATATTCCACAAGTGAAAACAACCCAGATATCCATTAACTGATGCATGGATAGATTAAAATGTGGTATATCCAAAAAATAAAAATAAAAAGACAGAAAGTCCTCTTCCTTTGCCCTACTTCGCTCATTAGTTAATATATAATTTCTTTGTTCTCCTTTGCAGCAAAACTCCTAAAAAAATACATAAAGCCCCATAATCCCAGTGTTTCCAATTTGTCTCCTCCCATTTTCTTTTAAACTCACTCAAGTTAAACTTTGTCAAAACCACTGCATAGATACTCCTCTCATCAAAGCTGCCAATGAACTCTACATTGCTAAATCTAAAAACTAAGTTCTCACTTCTTTTTTTGCCATGTTGACAATATTTTCAACTGATCACTCCTTGCGTCTTTGATACATTTTCTCCACTTCGTTTCCAAGACACCACATACATTCCTAGTTTTCTTTTCACCTCACTGATCAGCCATTGGTGTTGCTCTACCTCTTCTGCCTCACTGTTTAATTTCAGCATGCCCTGGGGCTCAATTCCTGGTCTTCTTCTCTTCTCTACCTCACTATATCCCTTGGAGACCTCATTTGGTTGTCAAAATCACAGCTGCAGACAGATCTCTTTTCTGAACTCCACACTTGTTTTTCCAACTATTTATTCAACTTCTCCATGTGAATGTCTGATAAACATCTCAAATTTGCTATGTTCAAAACCGAATTCCTATACACTCCGTTCTTCGAGTTGCTTGAGCTAAAAACCTTTTTGTTATCTTGGACTCTCCTATTTCTCTCAGACTCCGTATGCAGATTATATGGGACCCAGTGCTATTTCTACTTGCAAAATATGTCCATACTCTGACTTACAATATCCCTGGCTACCACCCTTATCTATAAGTTGTCACCACCACATACAATGTACCCAGAAAATGAGTCAAGACCCCTGCATTTTCTGCCAAACATAAAGCACATCTGTAGTCATAAAATACAATTATAAAAACCTAGTTTGAATGCTAATTTGAATCAGGAATCACATGTTAATATCATCACATAAACTAGAATGTACTCCAAAGTAAAAAAACAATCTTCTTGATCATAGAAGACTCCTTTGACTAGTTAGAAGTGACTGTAAGTTCCTTACTTATATTTTTTATTGCCTTTTTTTCCCCTCTGACAATCACTTTTCAAGTAACAAAACACTTTTCTTGGGCATGTTTATTCTTACACCAAACCTCCAAGTCTTTATGTTGCACAGCCTGTTTTTCAGAATGTCGAAGGGGATAACTTTCTTCCTGCAGAGAGAAACAAAACTGCATTACTCTCCCCAAAGCCTACAGTAGACTTTTGATCTAGACAGATTGTCTTCTAATCTCCGAGTACAAATAACTTCTGTATTTGAAGTTTTCCCCTGAGTTCCCTAGGCAAGATCAGTCCAACCTTTAACACAAGGACGCGTGCCTGGGAGTTAGCTGTTAATGGTCTTTGATGATATGAAGGTTCCATCACATATGGTACATGTATGTTCTTCCACAACCCTAACTATATGCCAGATGATCTCCACAATTTTACAGGGAGTGCTGATGTCCATTTTCTAATTCTATTCTACTTTTGAAAAAAAATTGAGACTATATTATCATAATTAAATGTTATTTGGGGGATTCAGGTGATACTTTCTCTGTAACAAGTGGTTTTCAAAAAAACTGGCCTTGGTTTTAGGAAGACTTGGATTCACTTCTGGCTCTTCCACTTACTAAGTGGTGAACTTGGGCAAGCCATTGAATCTCTCGGCTTCAACAGAATACTTGCTTACACATCTCCCAGGATTATAATGAGTATCATGTGAGCTAACGTGTGTAAACACATGTTAAAACTAGTGAAAACTCTGCTCAAGTGTAATTCAACAAATTCCACAACCAGTTTACCTTGGCGAATAAACACTCTTAATGATGGCCTGATAAAATTTCCTGGTGGCTCACTGAAGTCTAACAAATTTCTAAGGAGGGCTAGGTGGAAAATAATGCATTAACCCAGGTGGCGAAACAGCATGTGACATTGTTCTGCTTGCACCATGTTGCACAGAAAAGGGACACTGCAGGTGCAGAGTTAGTTTTCTGGTTTTTCACTTTCTTACCACCTTTTGCTTCAATAGTACATTAGTTTCTATTGCTGTGTACCAAACTGCCTTAAATTTAGCATCTTCAGAGTAACTTTAGCAAGCTCAGAGTAAAATGAGTCAGAAATAGCCACCTACCACTCTAAATTATTGGTAAATAAAATAGACAAAAAAATCGATATAATATTTAGATTTGAACAACACAAATTACAAGTTTGAACTAATGCACATAAATAGAAATCAGCAGTCAACAACCAGAGAATGTACATTCTTCTCAAGCACACAAGGTTTATTTTCAGAAACTAATCATGTACCAGGCCATAAAGTAATTCTGAAAAAATTTCAAAGAATCAGAGTAATAAAATCCATATTCTCTGGCCACAAATCCAGTAAGTTTAATATTTCCACTATATATGCATTAGAGATTCTTGTGCATGTGCCTCAGGAAATGTGAACAAAAATGTCTTAGCAGTACAAACAAAATGAGAATAATCCAAATGTCTATCAACAGGCAAATAGTTAAAAACATAGTTTATTGCCAGTAAGAAATATTAATTAGCAGTGAAAAAATGCACAAACTGGAGTTGCATACAAAGTGGCTGAATATTAAAACACAAAAATTGCATAGAAAATGCATGATCCTACAACTACAAACACATAGTTCCACATTTATATATAACCTTTCCAGAATTTGATGGTAAATAAAAAATAAACAAAGACAGAGAAGATTTGAAAAATACAATCACCAAGCTTGATAGTATAGACCTTTGTTATATACAAATAAGAGAATGATAAATTATTCTTTTATGCCCATAAACATTTATAAATTTTGATCGTGTAATTGGTTTCAAAGAAACCCTTAATATATTCCAAACTGGAGAGTTTTAAAGGATAAAATCCATTACCATAACACAAGAAATCATGAAAACATCAAAAAGATGGCTCAGTTAACCCATCCCAAAAAAATAACATGGATATTAAAGAACACAATTTTAAATAATGCTTGTATTAAAGAAAAATAAACCCAACAATATATGAATTTTAAAACAGAATTTTATTAATACCTATGATTTATAGATAAAACTTGTTTGAAGAAAAACTCATAGTCTTTTGTTTTTGTTATTTATTAAAAAAAATTAAGATTAAATGAGCTATTATGTCACTTTAATGAAAAAAGCAAAAGAAAATCAATATAGACTCTAAAATTCACATGAAATTGCAGGGGACCCAGAATAGCCAAAACAATTTTGAAAAAGAATAACAAATCCAGAGGACTCACGCTTCTGAAAACTTACTACAAAGCCACAGTAATCTAATGATGTGGTACTGGCATAAGGATAGAAGTACAGACCAATGGAATAGAACTGAGAGCCTAGAAATAAACTTATGTATCTATCCCAATTGACGGCTGATAAGTTTGCCAACACCATTCAATGGGAAAAGAACAGTCTTTCAGCAAATGGTGCTGAGACAACTGGATATCCACATGCAAAAGAATGAATTTGGACCTTTACCTCAAATCATATACGAAAATTAGCCCAAAATGGAACAAAGATTTAAATGTAAGAGGTAAAAGTATAAAACTCTTGGAAGAAAACATAGGGGCAAATCTTCATGACCTTGGATCTAGCAGTGTATTCTTAGATATAAAAATCAAAAGCATGAGTAATAAAAGAAAATGTAAATAAAGTGGACTTTATAAAAATTCATAAAAACTTTGAATCATCAAAGGACATAAGTATCAAGAAAGTGAAAGACAATATACAGAATAGGAGAAAATATTTGTAAATCATATATCTAAGAAGGAACTTATATTTAGAATATATAAAAACTCTTACAACTCTACAATAAAAAGACAGTCCAATTTTTTTAAATGGACAAAGGAATTGAATACACATTTCTTGAAAAAAGATATACAAATGGCCAATAAGCACATGAAAAGATGCTTAATGTTATTAGTTGATATGGAAATACAAATCAAAACCACAATGAGATGCACTTCACATGCATTAGGGTGGCTAGAATCAGATAGTCAGATGGTAAGTATGGGTGAGGCTATGGAGAAATCTGAACCCTTATGCCCAGCAAAATGGTGCAACCTGTTTGGAAAATAATCTGGCAGTTCCTCAGATGCTTAAATATATGACCCAGCAATCCACTCTACCCAAGAGAACTGACAACATATATCTACATAGAAACTTGTACATGGATGTTCATAATAGCATTATTCATGACAGCTGAAAGGTAGCAACAATCCAAATGTTTATCAACTGATGAGTTGATAAGCAAATGTTGTATATCTGTGCAATGGAATATTATTCAGCCATGAAAAGGAACGAAGTATTGACACATGCTATAATATGGATGAACCTCAAAAACATTATGTGAAGTGAAAGAAGCCAGTCAGAAAAAGCATGCTATATGATTCCATTTGCTTGAAATATCCAGAATAGGAAAAGCTATAGAAACAGAAAGTAGATTATTGGTTCCTCAGGAGTAGGGGGAAAGAAGAGTTTGGAGGTTATAGCTAAATGGTATGACATTTCTTTTTAAGGTGATGAAAACATTCTAAAATTGACTATGGCGATGGTTGCACATATCTGTGAACATACTAAAAACCATTGAATTCTACCCTTTAAAAGGGTCAATTGTATGGTAAGTGAATATCGCAATAACATTTTTATTTTGAAAAAAGAAAATAAAAATAAACCTAGAGAAAGTTAGAGGAGAGAATTGATAAGGATAAAAGGCAAAAATTAATGATATATGTAAACACCGAATATGGTTTTGTAAAGTCAATTAATGTCAATAAATCTTGTCAAGTCTCATTCTTAATTTAAAAAAAAAAAAGCTAAGAAAAACAGTAACAGAAAGTTCTTAAAATTGATGACAAGTATTTATCTAAAGCCAGCATGACATGTAATATGAAGTCATTATGTACAAAGCTATTCCAACGAAAATCAAGAATAAGCAATTGCTGGAGGAGGTTTTAGAATTTCTATTTAATAGATTAGGGTGAGAAATCCGTGATGAAAGCATACATAAAATGAAAAGGTAGAATGATCCTTATTTGCAAACAATATAATTGCATAGATTGAAAGTTAAGAAAAATTTCAGAATCCATTAAAAAGTTTGGTGAGGTGGCTGGATGTAAAGTTGGGATGGTAGATAGAGATGGTGCCTTGGAGGACTTTTGTATCTCTGTGGAGTTTGGCTTATTGCAATAAGCACGTCTTTCTTTTTGTAGTTTGAAGGGAAAGTGGATAACAGTAAAAAAGATAAAATGTCTCAATGCAGTAAAAACACTTCAAATAAAATTAAACATATTTAAATGTCACAGTGACCTGGGGAATCAGTTTGAAAAGAAAATTTCAAGGGACCCCAACATGCCTGCATCTCATCTTCCCCGACAAGTTGAAGGCAGCAATTTAATTCCAAGTCATGTCTATTTCCCTCGTGTTTCTCTAATGTTAGGAGTCTGTGGTTGGACTTTAACACAGTTCATTTAAAAATGGTAATTTTGCAAAAAAAAAAAAAAAAAAAAAAAGGCTTTCCTGGGTCACGTTATCTTCTTTCTTTGCGTCTATAAAGCTATCTTTCTTCCCATGACAGTAGCTTTTGATTTAGACCAAGAAATTAGCCAATTGAACCTCAAAAGGGGCAAGAATGTGAACTAGCCAATGAATAATCCTTTCCAAATCTTGATGGTGACAACCTTTAGTTTCAGTGTAAAAACATATTTTGGCAACCAAAATTGGCAAACCAAAAAAAAAGTCTACCAGATACTGAGTGGGTGATGACTCATCTTTAATAATAATTATTATGATAGACATAATTTATTAGTAATACACATGTTTTCTCCTTAATCATTTTTTATTAGTATCCCCATTTTATACTGGAGGAAAATGCAAATAGTTGACCTGAAGTCACACAGCTAGTAGGTGGTGAAGCTGGAATTTTGACAATGATCACCACCTCCCAACTTTTTATACTCCAATGTCCCATACATATTTAGTGCTCAATTAATATTGATTAAGTGGCCAAGCAAATGTTTTTCCCTTCATCAAGATTCCAATATTTTCTAGGCATAAAGGAGATAATTAAGTCACTTTATCTCTTCTCCTCTCCTCAACTCCCTTTCCGCATCTATGCATAATGTTAAGCACCAGAAAATATAGAGTGAAAACATATTAACACTCTGAGAAGCCAGGCGCGGTGGCTAATGCCTATAATCCTAGCACTCTAGGGGGCCAAAGCGGAGGATCACTTGAAGTCAGGAGTTCAAAACCAGCCTGAGCAAGAATGAGATCCCGTCTTTATAAAAATGAGAAAATTAGCCAGGCATAGTGTCGTGCATCTGTAGTCCCATCTACTTGGGAGGCTGAGGCAGGAGGATCACTTGAGCCCAAGAATTTGAGGTTGCAATGAGCTATGATGATATCAATGTACTCTAGCTGTGGCAACAGAGCAAGAGCCTGTCTCAAAACAAAAACAAATACAAACAAAAAAATACTCTGAGAAATTAATCAAGTGCAAGGAGGTACTTTAAAGAGACATATTTATATTAGACAGCAAATGAAATGACCAAAACCACAAATTATATGTATAATGAGTTCAGTGATTTGTACCTTAACATTTATACCGTTGTGTGCCATATAACGACATTTTGGTCAACATAAGAGTGCATGTACAATGGTGGTCTCATAAGATTATAATACTGTATTTTTACTGTACCTTTTCTATGTTTGGATATGTTTAGATACACAAATACTTAACCATTGCGCTATAGTTGCCTAGAATATTCAGTACAGTGACATGCTGTACATGTTTGTATCCTAGAAGCAGCAGGCTATCCCATACAGCCTAGGTGTCCAGTAGGCTTCACTGTCTAGGTTTGTATAAGTACATTCTGTGATGTTACACAGTGACAGAACTGCCTTATAACTCATATCTCAGAACGTATCCCTATTCTTAAGTGCTGCATGACTATATTAATATTTTGCGAATTTTCTTCCATATGTGCACTTTTGCAATCTTTTTCTTTTTTACTATGTTTTGTTTGTTTTTCTTCTTATTCAATTTTTTGAACAATTGTATTAGCCTTAGACATAAATTGAATTGCACTGGGAGATCCTAGCTACTGGTTAGGATGTCCTGTGTTGACAATGCAAAATGATGAGTCTAGGCCGGGAGTGTGGCTCACGCCTGTGATCCTAGCGCTCTGGGAGGCCGAGGTGGGAGGATCGCTTGAGCTCAGGAGTTCAAAGTTGCAGAGAGCTGCAATGATGCTACTGAACTCTGGCCCGGGTGACAGAGTGAGACTCTGTCTCAAACAAAATAAAACAAAACAAAGCAAAACAAAAACTGGGTTGGTGTATCATTCTCATTATTAAAAATTGATGAGTCTAGTCCCAGAGTGATCCAGACAAGCGCCCACACCCCCACTATTAGTAATTTCCAGGAATCCACTCAGGCCTCTTCCTGCCGGGCCCCAGAGCTGGCTGCAGAGCTGTTCAAAGGTCTGCACCAAATTCCACTGCTGGAAAGGAAACCACGAATATCAGAGTGGCACTCCTCGATTAGATGCCTCTCAATCACCTTTTGATCCCGGGATCCTGACACCCCGCCTGTAGTCTCGCCAGAGCCCCAGTGTGTCTGGCTTTAGGAATACTCCACTCCTCCCCCACGCCTTTGAATGACAACATTTTTGTTACAGTACGTTAACGCTCTAATAAATTCCTCAGTTGTGGTTAGTGCAACAGACTATTTAGACATAGTCCACAAACTGTTTGGACTGCGGGGGAGGTTCTGGCGTTTGCATTCTCAGACTGGCTCAGGTCCTTTCGAATGGCAGAGGACATAATATGTCTTTAGGAATAATCTCAAATGGGCTGCTCTAATAAGACGTCATCCAGGAAGCGACCTGAAAAATCAAGAAATTCGCTCGGCATAGATGGTGTGATAGGTCACTTGGTGGCTTTTAAGTTAAAACTACATTAGTATGATTTTGACACTGAAAAAAAAAAGTTGCTCAAGGGAGATTTGCTATGGCAGCAAAGAGGAATTATTAGGCACTGCAGGGAATTAGAACACTTGATTCCAGACCCTGGGAAGATATCATTGCTTGTAGATTTGTTTTATTTGGCTTATTTGGCCAGGTTAAGAGGATTTTAGCAGAAGCTCCAGACACTATCTGGGGCTGCACTGTGGCTATCGAGTACTTGAAATGTGGCTAGCTGGGAATAAGAGATTTAACACTTTATTTTATTTAATGTTAATACAATTACATTTAAATGTTAAAAAAAACTATTTTCAATTCAGTTACTAAAAGACTTTTAAGTATTTTTGATGTAACTTGGATATGTGAATCTACTTCAATGACATCTCTTGAAATACAAGTACAAATTAAGTATTTCTGCTGAAATTTAGCACTCAAATTGAGAAGTGTGGTAAATGTATTTAATATACACTGGATTTTAAAGGTTCAGTAAGAAAAAATATAAAACGTCTCATTAATAATTTCTTTATATTGACTATATGCTTAAATGATAATATTTTGAATAAATTGAGTCAAATTAAATATAATTAAAATTAATCTCATCTGTTTTTACCTTTTAAATATGGCTACTAGAAACTTTTAAATTATACATGAGGTTCACCTCACATTTCTATTGGACTGCACTGACTGATTGAAACCTTGCTGCTACTGCTGTTGATTTAAAAGAACAGGCATTGCTTACAGCATCATTTCTGGAACCAGATACCTATGAAACAAGGCCATATATATGCATCTTTAGACCCTATGGGCTGGGCTCTCTAATAATGTTGACAACTTTAAAGCTGTTGTCTAGAGTGATTTCGAATCAATGTCAAACCAAATTAAACTGATGCTAGAGCAGTAATAATACAAGTTCAGCTCTGAATCAGGTGCTATCAGGGACCAGAGCTAATTTCCAAGAGTTTGCAGATCTGTAGAGCAAGACATACGACACACAACACGTAGTGGGCAATAGAGGGGTGTGCGACAAGATATCAAAATAAGATAAAATAATATACAGGGTGACCAGTTAAATTTAAATTTCAGATCAACAATGAATAGTTTTCAGTACAAGTATGTCCCACATAATACCTGGGTGTCCTGCATTTTTATTTGCTAACTCTAGCAGCTTTAACACTTTTACACTTCTGATGGGACTGCAAATTAGTGCAACCTTTGTGGAAAAGAATTTGGAGATATCTCAAACAGCTAAAAATAGAAATACCATTCGACCCAGTGATAGCATTGTTAGGCATCTACCCCAAAGAGAATAAGACATTCTATTATAAAGACATCTGCACCCGAATGTTTATGGCAGCACAATTCACTATAGCAAGGACATGGAAGCAACCCAAGTGTCTGTCAATCTGTGAGTGGATTATTAAATTTTGGTATATGTTTAAAACGGAATATTACTCAATTCTAAGAAACGACAGCGAGCTAGCACCACTTATATTATCCTGGATTGAGCTTAAGCCCATTATCCAAAGTGGGGTGACACAAGATCAGAATAATGGGCTCCATATGTACTCGCCATCAAATTGGTATTGACTAATCAACACTATGGTGCTCAAATGGTGGTGGTGTTCACCAGGGATTCGGGGGTGGGAGGGGTAGTCCCACATCTGTGGGATGTGGAGAGCATTGTGGAGGGGAAGGGCATACCTCTAACCCTTGCTAGGGAGAGGCAAAGATATAAAATGTAACCAAAATATTAAGAAAAAAAGAAAAACATTTGTTGGGTGTGGGGCAGGTGGGAGGGGGGAGGGGGGGATGGGTACATAAATACATAGTGAGTGTGATGTGCACCGTCTGGGGGATGGACACGCTTGAAGCTCTGCCTGGGGGGGGGAGGGGAGACAAGGGCAATGTATGTAACCTTAACAATTGTACCCCCATAATATTCTGAAATAATAATTAAAAAAAAGAAAAAAAAGAAGAAAAAAAAAAAAGAAGCAAGAGCTATAGACTATCAGAGAGTAGAGAAGTCCCTTCTCTTGGAAGAACCCAGCCCAGTTCTGCAAGGGTCTGAGGATGTGCACAGAGCTGTCAACTTTCTTGAGTAGCAAAACAATGCCTATCTTCCCTTTGTACTGCCAGCTGCATTGTGGGTAAGATCTAAGTTCTGCTCTGTCTCCGTGCAGTGCAGAGATGAAAAGGGAGAAGGAATGACACGGCTTCTACCTTTGCACTTGTGGCTTTTCTCTTAGTCCACAGGCTGTCAGGAATGGAAGCCATGCATTACTGCAGAAGTGAGTTTGCAGCAGCAGCCTGGCTGTCGCAGTTGGTGCATCAAACCCAGACAGACAAATTGTCATAGGATCCATACTGTCACAGGACCCACACTGAGCAGTACCACATTGCTCCTCACAATGGTTAGAGGTCTGGGGGTGGGCAAAGGATTCTCTCTGCAGTGAAAACATCGCATTGTACAAGATATCTGCAAGGACATCAGGACCTAAGAATTTACTTGGATTCTTTGTGCCCGAATACCTTTTCCCATGTGAAGGTTGAAATGGGGAAAGTGGGGAGGACACTGTGTGACATCAGAGCCAAAGTGGAGAAGTAACCTGTTCTGTACCTTTGGACACACGTGGAGCCCAGGAAGCCTCCCAGAATTCTCCAAGTGCCAAGGGGAAGAAGATATCCCAAGTACTCCTTTTCCTGTCATTTATCTGGCAAAATGGAACTTTATCTTGTGCTTCCCAGTCCTGCCATTCCAAAGGGACTAATTGCTGAAAGGCACTGGCTCACATAATTTGCCTAACATCAGAAATGCTTCCTTGCCCTTGCAGATGGGCCACCTTCCACCCACCAGTGCCTTCTTTACTCCCAATCCTGCTCTTCTAACCTCTCTGCTAAATTTGAACAGGTTATGGCACTTAGCATCCCTGTAGAATGTTGCATTTCACTTGAATATTCGAATGGACTGGTTTATTTCATTTATGTGATTCTTGCCCCTGGATTTGCCACAGCCAGGATGTTTCCAGTCATTTCAAAGGAGTGCCACAGAATCCTAAGAGAACATTCGTTTGAATTTAGAACGTAATTAGGATATATGAAGTGGTTGAGGGTAAGGTCGTGTTGAAACAGAATCAACAATTCCAGATGAAGCCATCCTACATGCTCGATTTTCTGAGTCATTCTAATCACTGCTTTGGTGGCCCACTGTTATAGCACATGTCAGACTGCAGGCTTTTGACTTTTCATTCGGGAAATGCCTAAAGTGACTACGCTGCAAACCAAGAGATTGTGAAACATACTCAAAGATTTTAAACCACATTTCCTCATCCATTTATGCCAAATAAATGTGTAGATATTTCATTTCTGTAGATATTTTAATGTGATTATGAAAAACTTCTTTAAGATAAAATTTATATAAGTCTGTGGATAAATGTATATGAATGTTGAGTCTATAAATAAATATTACTAATGTTTTGCTGAGTTTTAAACTATAGAAAGAATCAAAATATACACATGACAACAATGGAATATAAGTCAGAGAGGGTAAAAGTGTTTAAAGAGTTCATTGGTTTTTGCTTTGTTTGGGAAGAGGATGCAAATACCAATCAATATTAGATTTTTGTCAAGTTATAAACATATGATGTAATCTATATGGTAAGCACTAAATCATCCCCAAGATAAGACAAGAATTAAAATGGGATAAAAAGGACAGGACAAGTAGCATGTAGTAAAATGGTAGTTTTAAATTCAAATGCATCAATAATCACTAAATGTAAATGGACAAAATGTTCCAATGGGAAATCAAAGATTGTCATACTAGATAAAAGCTTGATAATATTTCAGTGAATCCCACCCAATAAGGAAGACATAGAGAGGTTTAAAGGAGATAGATGTAGCAAGATATGCCATGCAAAACACCAACCAAAAGAAAGCTGGTGCAGCTATATTAATATCAGATTCTTCTCTTAGACAAAGCGTGTTATTGGAGATACAGAGGGGCAATTCATAGTGATAAATGTTTCAGTTCACCAGAATGATATAATTCTGGATTTCTACGCAACTAATAAGATAACCAAAAATAGATAAAATGAAAATTGTCAAGAATACTAGGAGAAATATGCAAGTCCACAAACATAGTGGGAAAATAAACACACCTATTTCACTGTCCTAGAACAATAAGATCAAGAGTTGATAAGGGTATAGAATATTGAAGAATACTCACAACAACCTTGACCTAATGAGCATGTACAGACACTGTACCTAACAACTCTTATAAGTATGCATGGAACATTTACAAAAATCTATCATCTGTTGACCCACAAAGCATGTTTCATTAAGTTTTATATCTCAGCTTCCCTATCTCTTCCGTATATAATAGCTCTTATTAGATCTATGTCAGAATCTTCCATCCATTGTAACTTGGATTTTTTGTTTATTTGTTTTCAAATGACTTTGACGCTGTATTCTAGATGATTTTCTTAGTATCATCTTCTATTAATAATTCAATAATTCTTCAGTTGTGTCAAGACTAGGATTTGACTTGCTTGGCGAGTTTTTAATTTCAAAGATTCTTTTTTTATTTCTAGAAACTTGTGGGGGTACTCCTTTGAATTGGAAAAAAAGTATATCTGTGCACTAAGCAGCCAAATGCAACCCCTCAGGCAACCCTAACCACGTGACAAAGCAGAGGGGGACACGTGGTTTTGTGAGATGCAAGGTGCAGAGAGTATCTCAAATAGCCTCTCACTGTTCTGTGATTTCTGGGCAGAATGGGAGCACTGAAGATAGCTGAGTAAGAGGTTGTGGATCTAAAGGGGTCTCATTGCTAGTAGGAGAAGATGCTGTTTTGGAAAGTAGCATGGGCAGTGCAGCTGTAGGCTGGGTGGGATCATAGGAACTTCAGAGGTCCATGTGGCACAGAGCATTCCAGCGGATGCCATGCTTGGGACAGACGAAGGGTGCGTGCCAGGTGCCTTCCCACCCTACTCCCAAGATGTGCAGCTCTCAGGACCTCACTGCCACCAAGGAAGGAGGAGAGTGTGAAATTCAGAGTCAGAGTGACTTCTGCTGAAATGGATTTTCTGAGAAAGGACTAAGTTCTGTTTTCCACCAGCAGGAGAAATGGAATATTGAGATAAAAAACTAATTTGTATTATAGAAACAATAAAGCCAAATAAAAATACTTTGCACGCACATCTCCAGCTGACTTTTGTGGCTGTATAAATTTATTCTATATTCGGAAGCATTTTAGAATAAAAAGGGACTTCCCATGTCACCATGTTCCACCCAGCGTCACAAAGACAATAATCTAAGGCATGCTGGCCTCCAGTGAGATGAAGCATGAAGCAACTTGCCTAAGGTCGCCCAGCTGTGTTGTAACAGGATAAGGACCCAGACCTGGGACTGCTGTTAAATAACTTTTCAGCCCTGTGCAATCAACAATTTTTAGTCCTGAGATTACATATATTTTACATATATATATACATACACACACATATATATAAAAGAGTATACTATATATATAGACCAGTTGTTCTCAAACTTTAATATGCATCACAATTTTCTGGAGAGTACCTTAAAACACAGATTTCTGGGCCCCACCCTCCAGTTTCTGACTCAGTCGGTCTGGGGTACAGCCTGAGAATTTGCATTTCTAACAAGTTCCGAGGTGATGCTCTTGCTGCTGGTCTACTTAGAACCACTCTACCAGACTGTTTCTTGAAGGCCTTACACATCCTCCATGCTTGTGTAGTAACTTCCATTTCGTAAGGACTTGTTAGACATTCCTCAGACGTTCTTCAATTGTATGATGCTTTTCCGATTGCATTCATTTCCCAATTTTCTTGGCTATTTTCACAATTTTTTTCCCACAGAGGAAATTTACGTTTCTCCTAAATACCATTCCAACTTTATTTGAAATTACAATGAATTTCCAGATCTCAGGAGAGGGAGGGTGTCTTCTCACGGTCAGGTCCTACCACCCCCTGAACAGGGTAAATTTCTCCATGGATTTCCAACTTATTCTGAGCTCCTCGGTAAACTTTTATAGGTTTTCCTCACCTGTACTTTCATTTGGAAGCTTATTCCCAGGCACTTTATATTTGTGATTATTTTAATGATTAGGATCTTTTTCCACTGTATTTTCTAAATGCTTCTTGGTGGTAAATAGGGAAAGCTATTGCCATTTTTTTCCTACATTTATTTCTGTTTTGAAACTTGAGATATTATTTGTAGCTTAATATACAATACTTTTTTAAAAAAAAGTTCCATGGTCCTTGGAAAAGAGCATACTCATTTTTTGTAGAATACACAGCTTAAAATATACCCTTTATTTATTTATTTTTTAATATATTATTATCTTTTTGTATGTATATACCCGCCCTCCTCCCCCTCCCACCTGCCCCCAAAAAATACCCTTTAAATAACCCTTATTAATTGTATTATTTTTTATAAATAATTGGTTATTCTTTAATTACTCTAAATAAGCTTGCTTCTATAAATTTCTCCTTGTATTTTAAGAATACTAGCTTTGCATATATTTTATGCACTGATTTTGGCATATAAAGGTTAATTGGTGCTTTATCCTCATGTGGACTTTTAGTTTTTACAATATCAAATAGTGCACTTTGTTCCAGTCTCATTTGATGCTCTCAATCTTAAATTCTACATAGTCTCCTAGCAATATAACTCATTTTTTATTTTGTTTTGCTTTCATTTGCCTGGTTACATTTAATATGAATTCATTTTAGGTATGTCCTTAGTCAGCAGAAGATAACTGGAGTTTGTTTTATTAACATATGAATTTGAGGATCTTTTCTTCATTAACTGAGCTTATCTCATTTATAGTTACTCTTATAAATATTACATTTGGTCTAGGTCTTCTTTCCTTTCTCGCTTTTGCCATTTGCAATTTCCTTTTACTCCCTTTTTTCTCAGGCAACTTTTTTTAAACTTTCCTTTTCTCTGATGAATTATCTTTAAGCTTTTCAAATATATTCTTGAACCTATAATTTTCAAATTATTGGAATTAAGAAACTTGAATGTTTATAGTCACACTAATATTAATATAAGCAAAATGTTTAACATGCTTTTACATTTTTTTTTCCTCCAGTCACATCTTGGTCTTTGTTGATGTATTATGGCTCTATGCATCTAGATTATTCATATCACTTTTCATTAAAATATTTTATCTCCTTTGATGAGGACAATAGCTGTTTGCATGCAGTTTTATGACAGGTTTACGGTTATTTGGATCTCTCTTAATTTTAACTTGTTTCGGTGCACACTGCCAATATTTTTATGACTATTTTCCCAGCTTCAGACATTTAATTTTGATTTCTCGGTTGTGATACTTCTTCAAGGAACTTTTCTTCCACAAAGAGTATATGCCCTAATATTTTCCTAGTCCTTTCTTTTTGAGAATGCATTTCTGTTACCATCACATATAAAAGACAGCTTAACAGTATAAAATCCTTGGATCACAACATTTTCCTCCCGAAATTGCTTTGAGGTTCTTCTGGCATTTAAGGCTGCACCAAAGAAGTTTGACACCAGCCTAATCTTTACTTATTAATTCATGCGCTACTTTTTTTCTTACCGTTTCTTCATATAGAAGTTTTACATTTTCATCTATGTAATTGAAGAGTTTCTAGATTGCGATTTCATGTGAATTTGAGTGAAATAGAATGAGCCTTATTCTTTATACAACTCTTTCATTGGCTCAAAGGGTGTCTTTCCATGGTTTACAATTGTGTATACTTGAAATTTGCTAAGAGGGTAGATTTGAGTATTCTCATCACCAAAAACAAGAAAGAAAAAGAATAAGAAAAAAAAAAAAGAAAAAGAAAAAGAAATGGTCTTCCAGTATAGCTTCACTTTTAACTTTTATAACAATTGCTATGTCTTTTAGGTGCAGAATATATAAAAACAAACAAAAAGGCAAATATTTGGGTTTTTGGGAGCTTGTATTATTATTATTAATATTAGTCTAGTGAGTAGGATAGTCATTAAAGGAATAATGTCTCCCATAACACTACTAGTGTTATCATCACATACCATATTTTGAACAGTTACTGTGTACAAAGCCCAGGGTAAAGCTCTTGACATTTACTATCTCATTTAATTCTCATGACAACAGACTGAAGAAGATCTGTTGTTAATTGGATTTACAGATAAGGAGACTGAGTGTCTGAGAGGTCAGGTAAATTGGCTGTGCTGGGATTCGAACCCAGCCACAGGAAGGGCAGGGAGGAGTACATCCTGGCTGCTGGTGACAGCAGTCCCTGGGTAGGAGAACAGCTTGGTGAATTTGAGGAAAGAAAGAAAACCTGTGCTGAAGAATAAGGACTGAGGGGTGCTAATGGCTGAAGTATTGGAGCCAGCTCCTGCCCTTGCTGAAAAATTTGCAAATTTGGCTTCCACAGTGTCATTTTATTTATTCTTTACTGCCCTGGAGGCGAATTTTAATTCCGCTACCATGTCTTTAATGTCTTGGAGACCTTCTATAGCCCAGCTTCCTTATCTTGAAAGCAATTCCATCTTCTTCTCTTTCTCGAATTTCATTACTCTAACTTAAGTCTCCTTTTATCTCAGCCTGTTTGGTCTTTATGATGCGGGCTAGAGATTATGGCATCTTTAAACCAAGTCGAAAAAGCTAAACAGTTGTCTGAATTTTCACATGGATTCTGCATTAGATAGTCCTCAGACTGCTTCTTCTCAGCCGTGTTGTTTCTGTCTGTTGTTCCAGAGTATTTTTTTTTTTAACGCACCCATTTTTAAACTTTGGAGGTGTTGCTCTCTCTTCACAGCCTTGAACAGGATGAGATCCACCCAGGCCCAATTCTCCTGTGGGGATTAGGTGAAAGGCTGGATCTTGGTCTCACTATCTGTACACCGTGTGGTGGTCAACCCACTTCCAAACTCTAGAGCTCATGAGGTATTTTAATTCCTGGCTTCTGAGAAGTTTTCACACATATTTTTCACACACACATATTTCACACATATCTTCACACATATTTTTCTACTTTTCTGTGAGGGCATCTTTTTTCATTCCTTACTGCTTGGTTCTTTGATTTCTGAAATGATGCAGTACTTACAACAAAAATCCCCAGAACGTACAGCTCTTGAGAGCCTTTCTGGTTTTATTCCCACTTACTCTAAGAGATAGTAACTCCTGTAATAGATGAGGCCACTCCCAATCTTCCCCATGTAGGTCAGCTAGTTTCCTGGTTGTTTGTTTATTTGTTTTATCTTTGCAGAAACATAGAATGAGAGAGACATTAGTAAAAATTAATTTCTTATCTCATAGAATTTTTTTTTTTTTTTTTTTGAGACAGAGTCTTGCTCTGTCACCCAGGCTAGAGTGCAGTGGTAACATTATAGCTCACTACAACCTCAAACTCCTGGGCTCAAGTGATCCTCCTTCCTCATCCTCCCAAGTAGGTGGGACTACAGGCATGTGCCACCACGCCTGGCTAATTTTTTCTATTTTTTGTAGAGGCAGAGTCTCACTCTTGCTCAGTCTGGCCTTGAACTCCTGACCTCAAGAGATCCTCCTGCCTTGGTCTCTCCGAGTGCTAGGATTACAGGTGTGAGCCACCACATCCGGCCCGTAGGACACATTTAATGGCTTCGGAGGCGTTTTTGCTCTAATATCTCATTAGTTTAGGCCATGAATCTCTGAGACATGAGGTAGATAGCCAGAGGCCAGGGGTGAATAAAAGCATCTTTCTATTTTTTTGTAAAGATAACACTGTTTTATAAGTTTGGGTTTGCCTTAAGCTGAAGCTTGGGTAGAGATTTTCTCAGTCCATCTCTATAAGCTTTATAATTAAGACAGTTGACACTAGATTCTCGCATCTTTCCTCTTGTCAAATTTGTTTTTCAGTGTTATTCTGAATTACTATCTTTATTTGGTATTCATAGGAGCCTGCAAGTCTTCCGCCATTTTCTCCATATGACATATTGTAGTAAATATTTGCACTTGACAAGAGCAAAAAGAAAGCTCTTTAGGGACTCATACTTAACTTCTAATTCTTTGTATTATTAAAAGGAAAGGATAAAAAAAAAGAAACCATTCCAGTGCCACGGATACCAAAGACTCAATCAATGCAGCTTGGATGGATAGCACCTCCTCATTGTAACCTGGTCAAAGATAACAACTCCAGAGTATTTTGTGGAACCTGAATTTGAGAATGGATTGAGAAAATATAAAAATATGATTTCTTAGTGTTTACAAATGTGATTTATTCCTCCATTTTTCACTGCTACTTTTCAGACTCAAAAAAAGCCAATTTGGAGTGACACATCTCACCCTATTTCTTTCCAGCCAGTGATCATGTCTAATGATTGATCAGTATTGCAGCTCTTATTTTACAGTTTTGGTTTCCTAATACCTGCAGTTTTCTGCCTTAAGTGTCCTTTTTTACTCACCCTATTCTTGCTCCCTGGTTTTAGCTGCTTTTCTGACCTGAGTGTCCCTTTTGCAACTCCTGACTTCCTCCAAGTCTCCTCAGCTGAAGGAAAGAAGCAAGTGAGTCAGAAATCACTTCTTGTCAAACATGGTGCCAGAAAATGAGCAGCATTGTGCTCAGCAAGAAGGCATTCACCCTTTCTTCACTTCTTGTAACTTGGAAGTAAATCCTTCTCCTTCTCCTCTTAGAATTTAATTCTCAAATTTCTCTTCCAAAATAGAATAGGACCAGGAAGAGCATACAAATGTTGGGTACTCGGTCACAGTAACATATCATATTTATCAACTTTAATGTCCCCTTAATGTCTTTGTGTCTTGTCTTTCTGATTTAGCTATGACTCCACAAGTAAAAGTTATATGACTCATGTCCAATTCCACTTTTAGCAAAATTTCTAAAGCTTTGTTAGTGTGGAGGGCAATGAATATGAAATGAAGTCTAACATTCTTTATTTGGATTAAGTTTAAAGCTTTTCAAATAACACCATTTGAAAATGTCATAGCATGACAAACCAGCTATCCCCATGGGAGGGGACCTACCACGGGGTACAGGACCTAGGGATAAAATACACTGTTTATCTTGCAATCTTGGAACTGCCTTCCACTCACTGCCCCATGAACCCTGCCCCCAGCAATTTTATATACGAATAAGGTTAAAAAATTAACATTAAGGGAAATTTGCAGATGGAAAATAATCTAGAGGAGAAGACTAACATGTAGTGACTAATATGAGATAGAGCGGGTCAGGGGTCAACTAACCGTGGTCCAAGGACCCCATTTGACCTATTTTTGTAAATAAAGTTTTATTGGAACATAGCCACACTCATTCACTCACATGTTGTCTGTGACTGCTTTCTCACTGCAATGGCAGAGTTGAGTAGTTCCAACAGCCTAAAATATTTACTATCCACTTCTTTACAGAAAAAGTTTGCCATTCCCCGGTGTAAGTTATTGTTGGTTTCTTCCCAGAGTCCATTCCTCTCTTTCTCATTCCTAATGGGATCTTGATTCGTCTGTGTTCCCGCCCCTCCCCAATGTAGCCCAGGGGTTCCCAGGGAAGCTCACCATCCCCCAGAGGTAGGGGGTGAACCTGACCTGTCCACAGGTGTTCCCATCAAGCCTGCCGGGTTAACTGGAGCAGGAGCTCAGGCCTAAGCCACTCAGCACATGGAAATCCTCCAGCCACGAGGATTGTTTCACAAATGGGTATGGGATCTAATCTGAATCATATGAGGAAAAGATGGCTCAAGGTTTCTGGGAAAGAAGTTTCTCTGCTTTTAATAGGGACCCACAGGAAGAAACACTCTCTCCTCTTCTGGGTGGTACTGTGTGTGGTACTGTCACCATTTTGCCACCAGGAGGAAACAGAGCCAGCACAGAGGAGGGTACACAGCTGAGACAAAGGCAGAGAACTAGGTCTGGAATCCAGATTCCGCTAACCTGGGACACTGTGTTACTTCTGGATTTCCTATGACTTGACTCGATTAATTTAATTATTCTTAAGCCAGTTTGAGTACTAGGTTTTCTGTTATCTGCCACAGGATATTTTCTAACCAATAGAAATATTCCCACTCTATTTATCTCATTAAAAAATATCATAGGATTTTGTGTTAACCTCATTTATTTGTAGGCCTGAACATTTCTTTACATCTAGGCAGGACTACCTTCCATTTCTTCCAACCAGTATCTACTGGTAGCTGTCTCTTTGAGTCCTTTGCTCATCAATTTGTTTAAAGAAGGAAACTCAAGCTCTCAAAACTCGGCCCGTGGTGGTCACCATGCTTTGCGATACCCTTGGGTATTTTTTGCTCCATCAAAGTTCTTGCCACTACCATGCCTGCCATTTCATTGCAAATATTCATTAGCCTCCTACTAATTGTCCTTGGAAAATCCACCATTGTTAATATGATTTATAAGACCCACTACACTCTGTGCTCTGCCCACTGTCCCAATCTCATCCTGGACTATTGATTTTGTCCTTCCCATTCTACTTTCTGATCATAGTGTCTTTCTATGAGTTTCTCTAAGGAGTCATATCCTTTTTCCTCTCCAAACATGAAGACACATTGTTCTCTTTGCCTGGAATATTCTTCTTTCCAATTTTTACCTACATCATTCTTGTTCATCCTTTAAGTATTATTCCAAGGGTTGCTTCCTCAAAGATGACTTTACTAACCCCCAAGACTAGTTGAACCCACCCCATGACATGTTCCTCTCCACCATGTACTTCCCACATCATAGCACCCCTCTAACTTACAGCTGTTTATTCCAAATCTGTATTCAAAAGGACACTGTCAGCTCCACAAGGATGAGATCAGGTCTTTTTCTGTTCACTACGAGGTCCCAAGCCCTTAGCACCATGCCCAACACAGAGCTGATCCTTCGTGTGTATGGCTCCTGACTAAATAAATAGTTTTGACCATTTTCAAAGTTGAAGTTATAGAAACCACCCATGTTTAAAGGCAGAGTACACTTCCAATGACTCATGTCTAGTGACTTGAAGAGAATGTTGGATAAACACTAATAAATTCTTATTCTCTGACTCTGTTTTCTAGAAAACATGCAGAACATCAGTCTTACAATCTGACAATGATGTCTATATTCAAACATATCAAGCTCTAAACCAGGCCCTCAGAATATACTACCTATGACTTCTAAAATTCTACAAAGTACATTTTCTTAGTCTCACTCTGCTGATGAGAAAACAGATCTAAGGAGGATAAGTCACTTGCCGGTTATGTGTGAATCTATAGCTGAGAACACCACCACCACCATCCCTCCATGTTGACTTGCAAGTCTACATGAGTGAAGAGTGTATGGCCACTTGGATCTCCATGGCTCTAGATCTCAGCTCTGTGCATGATTGTGTGTGCGCACAGGCGTGTGTGTGAACATATGTACATACACATGCTGCTGTGGACTGCATTGTGTTCCCCACCAAATTTATACCCTGAAGCCCTAAACCCCAATGTTATAGTATTTGGAGATGGAGTCTTTGGGAAATAGTTAGGTTTCGATGAGATCAGGAGGGTGGGGCTCTCACGGTGGAATTAGTGCCCTTACAAGGAGAGATAGCAGAGAACTCTTCCTCTCTCTCTCTCTCTCTCTCTCTCTTTCTGACATGTGAGGGCAAGGTGAAAAGGTAGCCATCTGCAAGCCAGGAAGAGAGTCTTCACCAGAACCTGATTATACTGGCACTCTGATCTCAAACTTACAGCCTCCAGAACTGTGAGAGAATGAATTTCCGTTGCTTAAGCCACCCAGGCTATGGTATTTTGTTATGGCAACCCAAGCTGACTAAAACACCTGCATGCATGATCTGCATCACATCTCCAAGATACTGCCTAAATTTCTTACTCCTTTCTCCACTTATATTGTCACCACCCCAGTCCAACCTTCCGTTGTCTCTCTGAGACAAGTGCAATCACCCTCCTCTCCTCTCCTCTCCAATTGGATCAGTACACAGCAGCCAGGGAGGCCCCTATAGGTCATAAATCTGATATTGTTAGCCCCGTGCCTAAAACATTTCAAAGATGTCTCATCACTCTTAGAGAGAAAAATTCCTAAGATTGATCCCAATAAAATTATCAAAGATACTAAAATTCTAGAATAAAAACCAATATTCCGGCCTAAAAATTGATTAAGTGCATTCAGAAAACAGAGCACCACTCATCTTTTTACCAACATAATTTCATAAGATGTTCGAATTGAAAACTTATAAAACTCTCTGAGTTTTATTGATCAGAAATACACTGGCTGTCTCAGTTTTAGCCTAAGCTGCACTGAGCCCCAGAGCTTGTGTGTGTCAGGACGTTCACCTGTGGGTCACCCAGATGTCAGTTTGCCTGAGGATAGGAGAAGCCCTTCGAGTGACAGGTCATTTGGAGGAAAAGAGAAAATAGGGAAATAGGCTTCTTTCATTAATTTTTTTTTTCAATGTGCTAAGTTGGGACAAGGCCTGCAGGAACAGGGCCATACTGAGGTTAGCAGAGTCTCTGTCATGCAGCCAAGCCAAGTCTGCCATTAGTCCCATGTCTGAGTCCTTTCTAGGATAGGAGGACAATAAATGAAAACTGAATGAGCCAGTCCAATAAAACTTTTTAAGAGAATAGGTCAAAAATAATATTAGATCAGGTCCCTGCCAACCGAGTGTAACCCAAAGCAGAGCTAGCCCTTCCTGCCACTTCATTATGTACCCTGGACAGTGCTGGCATCTTGGGGAAGGAAGAAGTGGTGCTTGCAGGAGTTGCTTGTGCATGGTAGAGTGTCAAGCACTGTGAAAACAGTGACATTCTGCAGAGGGTGGGCAGAAGACAGTGGGACACAGGGGAAAATAAAAGCACCGGGTAGCACGGGCAGGCGCAGAGACATGGAGCTAGGAGGCAGAATAAGAAGGAAAGGCAAGCTCCAGGTGGCAGCAGATCAGACAGCCAACCTGTTTGGGAAAACATGTGAGAGACACCACCATACCGTCCTTGGAGTGGATTGTCTGGGACCCAAAGCCTTGCGTGGGTACAGAGATGGCAGAAAGAAGGAGTTGAATATAAATATAAATGAATGAAATAAAACAGAACCTGTCTTTACTTCTAGTCTGGTTGATCAAGCAGTGGTCCATATGATGAGGGATGATTGTTGGAAGAGATCCGAAAAAGCAGACGTGGACAATGTCTCTCTTCCCTTTAAAAGATCAAATGTTCCCTTAGAATACCAATGTTTTCAGTGTTCAATGTTTTAACAGGATAATCTTAATAATGTAATAAAATTATTTAAATCAAATAGCTGATCACACAATCCTAGGAAGTGGGACTTTAATTGGAGTAGGAATGAGAAGCGTGAGTACAGTTGAAAGGACAGTACAGGGGGATTTTTACACATCCCAAAGGAAGCAAAGGGAATCTGAATTTCCATGGAGAAGCATGGGTGAGAAGCCCACAAACAGAAGCAGAGGGCTGGATTGTGCTTGCTTTGTAATTTTAACTAGAACAGCAGTGGCGACCAATATGGAACAGTCGTGCCTTCCTCTAGATGGATTTGTGAAAAAGGAGTTTTCCAGCAACGTCCAATACAACTCAGTTGCCCAAATGCTGTATGAACTGTTAGTTACACTGAACTCTGTTCAACATTTCCTGGAGAATTTTCATTCATATAACAGAAACACAAGCTGCGACATGGGTGATATGATGACCCAGCAAACCCCATTGGATCAGGGAGCCTAGACTTCATTCGGGCGGAGGATAATCTTTGAAAAATTAGGCAGGGATTTGGTGATGTACGAGTTCAACTGATGTGACAGATTTATGTGTCTCGCAACGATTCCTGGTTTTGACTGCAACATGAAATGCCAGACCACAAGCGTGTGAGACCACCAGCGTTGGAGAGGCCACTCTACGAGGCTGCCACATTATTTATGTTAAGCCCGTTTTTTGCACATTTGAGCAGTTTCATTTTCCAAGTGAAGACCAGGATCCTTGATTTCTAAACCAGAATACAACGCTGACCCCAGAGACACTGCTGTCTCAACACACCCGGCCTTCACCCACTCGCCGGTTGGATTTGGGCAGAAGACGCGCCACACGCTGTTTGCTCGCAGTTGTTTGACTTTATTTACAAATCATAAGCACATTTGGGCCGCCGAGCACAGCTCTCACTGAGGCTCTTGCCAGCCCAGAGCAGATGGAGACACAAACCAGGCCCTGTCTCGCTTCTCCTACACATGGCCACACAGAGGGTTCTGTGTCTCGGGTCCCTTGTGTCCTGTACATAGCTGCTGTCCCCTCACGTGCACTGGGCCTACAAGAAGCCAGTGCCCTCCACGTTGCGGCTGGAAGCAGAGCATCTCAGTACCATGGAGGAATTTATGCCAGATATCTGTGGTTCTCCTTCCCTTCAGCTTCCTGATTATTCCTGAACTATCAGGCCATTCAAATGTTACGCATTTTGTTTTCTGGTCATTTCTAATTTACCACTAAAAATTTGTACTTACCTTTCTTGGGAAGTTTAAGTATTCCTCTCTCAGTAGAAATTCCATGACTTTGATTTGCTTTAATTAACTACATTGCCCCAAATAGAAAATCTTAAATAGTGACTTTTTTTTTTCTACTTGCTTTATGATTTTAAGTCACCTTTATTAAGATATCAATTGCATACAATAAAATGCACCCATCTACAGTGTACAGTGTTGACATGTATAGGCACCCGTGAACCTATTACTGCAATCAAAACATGGAATATTTCCAACACCCCCATGAAGTTCCCATTTTCCTTTGCAGGCAACCACTGGTCTTTTCGTTGTTGCTATGGAGTATATTTATCTTCTCTACTATGTCCCGTAAGTGGAATCATACCATGTATATTCTATGTGTCTGGCTTCTTTCACCAAACATAGTGTTTTTGAGATTCATCTATATTTTTGCATTTATCAGTAGTTCCTTTTAATTGCTAAGTAATACTCTATTGTATGAATATGGAATAATTTGTTTATTCTTTAACCTGTGGATGGATAACTGGATTGTTTACAGTTTGGGGTTATTATGCATAAAGCTGCTAAGAACATTTGTGAACAAGTTTTTTTAATGGACTCTTCCATCTCCCTTGGGTAAATCGCTAGGAGGAGGATTGCTGGTTCATGTGGTGGCTGTTTATTTAACTTTACGAGAAACTCCAAACAGATTTGCAGAGTGGTTACGCCATTTGGCACTCCCTTCAGCCACATGTGTGCTTCATGTTCACCAACACCTGTTTAATAAGTTTAAAGCAAGATGTTTTTAAATGCCAAAACTTGCATATATATGGATGTTTCCTCTTTAATATTTAATTGTTATCAGTTTCTACCCTTAGGTTTGTACTTAATAAGTATTATAGATACATTTTTAAAAATAAATGCTTTGTTATTTAAATTTTAAATCTATTTTTGTTGTTGTTGTTGTGTGTAAACTCTGAAAGCACACAAACACCATAGTGTCAGGAATTTCTAACTGGTTTGTGAAGAGGCATGGCGTGCCCTCGAGTTTTGTTCTCTCGTATATCCAAGTAGTGCCTAGAGAACAGTGGCTGGAACACAGTAGGTTCTCAATAGTAATTTGTTGAATAAATGAATGAATGGATCTTCTGAAAAGTTATACCTTGAAAGGTGTCATAATGTTGTAAAGCACAGTTATATAGTTATCTACAGCACCTGTCTGACAAAGCCAACTATTTGGAACATAGTTAAGAACCAGGAAGAAAAACAAACAAACAAAAAACAAACCAGAAGTTAAAAAATAAATTTAAAATAACATCAGATGTAGCCAAAGTAGATGTCATATTTTCTTATGTTTTAATTGTAGGAGGCCCATCAGACACTTAGTTTATAGCTAGTTTACTCTAGATTTTTGTATTATTTTTAAAAAATAGTTTTTTGGGGAATAATTGACACTTTAACAATAGTAAGCCTTCCAAGCCATGAATATGACAAATACCTCTATTTTCAACAATGTCTTGCAGTTTTTAGTACAGAAATCTTGCATACTTTTCATTGAATTTCTTATTATTTATGTTTCTGACGCTATTGTGAATGGTGTTTTAAAAATTCATTTATTGTTTGTTCATTGTTGTTTTATAGATGGACAATGGCTTTTGTCATGTGTCTTGCAAACTTGTTAAGTTTATTTAAATTGTTCTCAGATCTTTCATAGACTACTTTGGATTTTCTATATGCAGAATTATGTTATCTGAAAATAAAGACAGTTTTAAATCTTCTTTTTCAATATTTACGTCTTTTATGTCTTGCCTTCTGTACTGCACTGAGTGGGACCCCAAGCATGATGTCTGGTAGAAGTGGTGGACGAGGACATTCTCACTGCGCTACTGATCCCAGGGTGCAGCATTCAATACTTAGCCAGCAGATGCAATTCCTGCTGCAGGTTCTCCCTGGGTGCTGCTTACAAAATTGAGGAAGTTCCTTTCTATTCCTAGTTCACTGAGGGTTTTTATCATAAATGGATGTTGAGATTTGTCAAATGCTATGTTCCTGTCTATCGAAATGACCATTTGACCTTCTCTACTTTTTCTGTTTTCCGTTTCACCCATTTCTTCTTTTAGCTTTATCATTTTATTTCTTCTGCTTGTTTCGGGCTTAATTTGTTCTTCCTTTTCTAGTTCTTCAAGATGAGAATTGATGTTAAATCTTTCTACCATTCTAACACAATTAGTTAAAGCTATAATATTCTCTGTATGCACTAAATTAAGAATCCCACGAATGTATCATGCTATCATTATCATTCATTCAAAATATTTTCTCATTTCTCTTGTGATCTTTTTTGGTTCGTGGATTATTTAAGAGTGCTCATTTAATTTTCATATGATTTAGGATTGTGCAGTTGTCATTTCTTCATTGATTTCTCATTTTATTCCACTGTGGTCAGAGAGCATACTCCAAATGATGTCAGTCCTTCCGAACATACTGGCACCTAACTTACAGCCCAGCACATGCTTTATCTTGGAAAATCTTTCATTGTGTACTAAGAAGAATATAGATTCTATTGTTAATAGGGTAGAGTTCTACAGATGTTAATTAAGTGAATTTGGTTGATAGACTTATTTTGATCTTCTATACGCTTATTGATATTTCTGTGTATTCATATTCCATAATTACTGAGAGAGGAATGTTAAAATCTCCAACTATACTAGTGAGTTTTTCTATTTTGCCTTATGGTTCTGTCAAGGTTATTTTGTGATTTTTTAAAATTTCAAAATATTAAAGGGGTACAAATGTTGTAGGTTACATGGGTCACTTTTTTAATGCTTGAGTCCCAGCTATAGGTATGCCCATCACCCAGATAGTGTTCACTGTACCCATTAAGTGGGATTTTGCCCTCTCCTCCTCCCCCACATCCCCTCCCCCTGCTTGATTTCCACTGAGTTTCGCTTCCCTCTGTGCACATGTGTGCTCATCTGTTAGTTCCAGTTTCACAGTGAGTACATGTGGTGTTCATTTATCCATTCTTGAGATACTTTGGAGAATGGTCACCAGTTCCATCCAGACTGTTGAATAAGGTATTAATTCATCTTTTTTATGGCTGAGTAGTACTCCATGGCATACATATACCACATTTTATTAATCCACTCATGAATCGATGGGCACTTGAGTTCATTCCACATCATTGCAATCATGAATTGTGCTGAAATAAACATTCATCTGCATGTGTCTTTTTGATGATAGTCTTATTTTCCTTTGGGTAGATACTCAATTGTGGGATTGCTGGATTAAATGGTAGAGTCTCCTTTTAGTTCTTTGAGGAATCTCCATATTGTGTTCCATAAGGGTTGTTACGAATTTGCAATTCCACTAAGCAGTGTACAAGCATTCCTTTCTCTCTGCATCCGTGCCAGCATCTATTGTTTTTGGATTTTTTTAATGCAAGCCATTTTAATCAGGGTAAGGTGATATTTCATTGTGGTTTTAATTTGCATTGCCCTGATGATTAACGATGTTGAGTACTTTTTCATGTTTGTTGGGCATTTGTCTATCTTCTTTTGAGAAGTTTCTGTTCATGTCTTTTGCCCACTTGTTTCATTCAGGTTCTTTGTAAATTCTGGATATTAGCCCTTTATCAGATGTGTAGCTTGCCAATATTTTCTCCCATTCTGTAGGTTGTCTATTTACTCTGTCTGTTTCCTTAGCTGTGCAGAAGCTTTTTCATTTAATGAAATTCTATTCATTAATTAGTTCTGTCAAGTGTTGCATTTTTTTAAAAGCAAGATGTTTAGGTGCATAACCATTTAGAATTGTCATGTTTTCTTTATGAATTGCTATAGCTGTTTACAGAAATAAGAAAACTGACACTCAAGTTAAATAAATTTTTAGTAGTGCAGAGTAAACTTAGGAGCACCTGGTTCTTACCAGAAGGATATATAATCATCAAAGGATAAAAAGAAGACATTACTTTTTGAATTCGGATTGCCCCAGTCTTTCATTACAAAAACCACTGTTTAGTAGAGAAAGAATGCTTGTGATGACTGTTTAAAAAACTGGCATATAAAAAATAGCCTATTACATTAAACAAAATCTGACTTATCTGACCATTTATTCTTTATTCTTATGGTACTGGAAAAATGTCACACTTAAGAAGGGTGATAGAATAATTAGTTTTTGCCTTCAGGTCCTTCGTTATCCAAAGTCTTCATTCTCAAGCTTTCTTGTTCATTGAAGGGGGTCAAATGAAAAGCTGCTTTGCATTTACGCATAAAAAAGCATAAGCAATATCTGTCCACTCTAAAACTTCAAATGATGGCAGGTAACTAGCTAAGACATAATTTAGTCTTATCAAAATCTACAAGTTGATTGTGCTCTGCTTGTGTTTCCAAGGTTTCTGCTTAAAAGAATGTGCCTGATAAAAGCCACACTCAATGTGGGTTTTGTTTGCATGTGTCTCTATTGATATTTACATAAACACAGGAATGTACAAGGATACAGATGTACAAAGTGCACCACAAGCTAGGTTGGATGTGAGATATACAATTAGCCAGAACATATCAAAGTTAACTCAAGTGGGAGGTATGGGAGTATTGGGAGTTTTATTTTTAAAAAGTTTTTAGAACCAATAGCAATTTCAATATTTTTGCAGTCAGGAAAGATCTGCCATTGTTAATTATGATAAGGACCCTTAAGTATTTTAGGAACTAGCCCCATTTGTAAAATATGCCAGTGTCTCTGCTTTTCTGTCTTCTCTCTTAGAGAGCACATTTGCAAACATTTTCTAACCTATGCCACATTTGTAGTTCTGCTCAAGAAGGAGCAATGTCAAGAAAAAAACAAAAAGGAGTGCTGAAAATATTAAGGCAAACATTGCTCAGTCCAGATGAAGTAGAGGGAAAATTTGAAGGGAAGATAGATTAAAAAACAATCTCTGCAGAAAGAGCCAAGGAATGAAATGCTATGGGAACTATCAGGAAATATGGACAAGTAGGAAAGAAAGCAAGCTAGAGAGAGTTCAAAAGGTAGATTAGGAACATTCCACAACCAACCCTCCCACCACTGTTTCCAAATCCCTAGAAATGGCAGCGATCATGTCCACAAAAAGTTCACACTCACATCAAAAGAAAATGCAAAGGGCAATGTGGAAAACTGAGAAATCCTTGGAAGATGAATTGAGGATGGACAAAAGAAACTAAGAAACTATAGACAAAAGTTTAACTAGGAGACAGCAGCTGCCAAAAATGCTATAACAGAACCAGGTATGCCCTCACCTTACTAGTTAGCAGTAACTAGTAGGAGCAGGAAGGCCCTAGGGCACTTGGAGCAGGTTGACTATCCTACCCATCACCAATGTCTGCTCACCAGATAGAGCAAAAAGTATGAGCACTTGGGCTAAAGAGCAGTGGCAGCACCCTGAGAGTCCTGGGACACTGGAAAGGGAGCCCACACTCTTGGAAGTGTGCCAGTGGGTCACCTCCCTGGCAGCCGTCACCCTAGTTACTGAGGACTTGCAGCAGGGTAGCCCAGCCTGGTAATGACCTTTCCTTCTGGGCAAACTCTCAAGGTAAGCTACAGATTACAGATGTTACCATCCCAAACAGACTAATAGGAAATCACAAACATACAGGTAAACATGGAGCCAAGAATCACCTGCTCCAAGAAAAAGTGGCACCAAATCCAGCAAATGGATGAAGAAACTGTTAGTAAATTAAGTACAGCAGAACTTTAAAATAGATACTGCAAATATCATCAGTGAGAGGCAAGAAGATATTTGATTTGTTTAAAAAGCACGTAAAGTTCTTCAAAATTTAAATGTTCATTACTTAAAGATTAAAAACTCATAGGTGAGGGTACATGGACAAAGCTGAGAGTGGACTGGAAGACTGAGCCAAGAAATTCCTCCAAAATGTGGTACAAGAGGAAAAGAGGTGACTGGGAAAATAAAGACACGTTCAGGCTCTGAATCCGAATGCCTAGGTGGAAGCCCAGCTTGGTGTGACCTTGAGCACAGGCTCTGAATCCAAATGCCTAGGTGGAAGCCCAGGTTGGTGTGACCTTGAGCAACTTACTGAATCTTATGTCTCAGTTTGCTCATCTAGAATATGGTGATGGTAATGCCGACCCCATAGAGTTCTTGTGAAAGTTAACTGATTAGTACAAATAACTGCCTTGAAACAAGGCCCGGCCCATGGTAAGTGATAAATGCTTGTTAAAAGAAGAAAATCGGCGGGGGTGAGGGGATCAAATAATCAAAGCAAAAATAGAAAAGAAATTTCTAATAACTAAAAGAAACATAAGGCTTTGGCTTGAAGCTCCTATCAGGTGCCCCAACCAAGTAAATGAAAATAGACTTAAACCTAGGACATAGAAGTAAAATTTCAGTAAAATAAAGTTTTAAAAAAAAATCTCAAAATTTATGAGAAAAAATTGATTATATAGGTAAGAAAATCAGATTGAGATTTGACTTCTCATTAAGATCCATAGATGCAAGAAGAAAATATTCAACATTCTGAGGAATAATATTAATAATTTTGAAATTAGAGTTCTATACCTACTTGAACTACTATTTGAAATGTGAAGAGATAATAAAGACATTTTCAAGTGTATAAAAACTCTTGTCACTCATAGATCCACTCTGAAGGTATTACTTACTGATTCCAGTAAAAGTAGGATGCTAATTCAAAGCAAAACAAAACAAAATATCTTAGATAGTATTTAAAAAATCTAGTATTTAATCATAAAAAGTCAATATAACTTATTGGTAAGTTTATGCAAATATCGATTGTTCAAAAAAATAGCATCTATTTAAAAGAAAAACCACCATTTAAAACATAAGGTAGGAAACAATGAAAAATAAAATTGTTTTTGTCCTGTTCAGAAGAAAATTAATTATAGTTAAAACTTACTGAATGATTACTATGCACTAGGTGTTGCTTTTACCTCTTTATATATGTTGATTCATTTACTCTTTACAACAACCTTTAAGAGAGGTTTTAATCTTCATTCTATAGGCATGGAAACTGAGACGCAGAGCTATTGAGGACCTTGCCCAAAGTCACACAGGTAGTAAGTGTTAAAGCCAGCATTGGAACCTAAGGTGTCTGGCTCTGGAGATCTTAAACTCTGTGTGCGTTGTCCTGAGCTCAAACTATGTTCTGATCAACTCTAGAGAGTGTTAGAAGACTGTAATTCTTAACATGTAATTATTAGAAAGAAAATAATAGCTCACACTAAAAATTAAACAAGTAGAGGGACAATAGAATGGGAAAAATTTATTCAAGCCTTCAAAAACTTAAAAAGAAGAAATGTAGGGTGGAACAGTAAATAAAACACAGAATAAAACCATGGAAATAAACCCAGGCATATCAATAATCACAATAAATGTGATTGAGTAAAAGTCCCTTGCTAAGAAGTTTGAATACTGAGCTAAAAATATCAAAATAAAATTTAGATATTTGTTTTTAAAAGAGAAATATACTAAAGATAAAAAGATAAATATATTGAAATATAAAGATAAAAAAGAAGCAAAAATTTTTCTATGTCCTGTCATATGTGTAATAAAAATATGATTTGATGATTCACAGAGAGGAATATCCAGATAGGCACTAAAAATTGGGGGAAAAAGTTCAATCCCACTAATAATTAGCAAAATACTAGTTAAAACAAAAATGAGAAACCATTTGACAGTTCTCAGATTTATAAAAATTCAGAAGTCAGATAATATTAAATAATGGCAAGGATGTGAAGAAACTGACTTCATTACACATTGCTGGTATGAATATAAATGGGTACAACCAACACCATGAGAACAGTAGGTAATATCTCATAAAATTGAAAGTGTATATATTCTCAAGCTTGAAAATTCCACATAAAAATTACTCCTCAAAGTAATTCTTGTATATGTGCATAAAGATGCCATTCAAGCATAATTTTTAATACTGAAGAGGAAACCTGAAAGAATCTGTATGTGTATCAAGAAGAAAATAAGCAAATAAATTGCGCTAAATTTATACAATAGACTTAAAACTAATGAATGACATTTTCAGGTACCAATAAAGTTGCATGATAAAGTTGTGCTTCAAAATGAGACATTCAGTGTGGTGCCATTTATTTAAAAACACATACAGAAGAATGATGCCAACAAAATGGTAAAGTAGGCCGTTCTAAGTGCCCACCCTTCCACAGAAAAGTTGAAAAAAATAGAAACTGTCAGAGACAACTTTGTCAAATGCTGGAAAATAGTCAAAGTTTTACAGCAACTGAGCAAATGCTGAATTAAGAAAAAGTTAATTTTATAATGGCAGGCAAGCTTTGTGACATTTTTAACTTGCCCCTGACTCACACACTCCTCAGCTCAGCAGTAGTCTTAAAGACAGCAGCCTGTGTTTCTGGCATGGGACTCTGATCTCTGGTTATGTAGGGATCAGAGCAGACCTTATGCAAAAATTATTGTGTGGATATATTCTAACCAACCTGGGAGATACCTAAAGGATTGACACTAGGTGCTGGTCTCTTTTTTGCCTAACTTAGAACTTATCCAGGCCAGAAAATCTTGAGTATTGCTCACAAACAATGCAAGTGGACACACAACTCACAGACAGCTGACACAAAAGATCACAATTGAGAAATAAAATAGACCACTTAAGGTCTAAGAGAAAGAGCCAAGGAAAAAATTTCTTGGAAAATTAAGACAATCAAAAGCACTCATGTATGCAGTAAATGTAGAAAGCTATGTGCATGTTCAGCATATAATGTATGCTCAGAAAAGATCTGAGAAGACCTTAAGCTTTGAACTTGGTCTAATCCCTTGGCTCAGTGCAAGTCTGGCTAAGTGTTGAAGGAGAGCTTCAGCACAGAGCCAATCTGCAAAGACTGAGAAAGCTTTATTTGTTTGTTTTCAGCTCCTGGCAGTCAAGGAAATCTCTGTCAAAACACTATCTGAAGACAAACTAATGAACAGAAAGAAGCTTCAATAACCACACATGACAAGGAATACAGTCTATGCAAAAAATAGTTGGAAATAGTCACTAGACAGACAGACTATTCCTTCAGTAATCACAAAAAATAAACAAACAATTCCAGCAAACTCTGAGGAAACAGGAAAATCTGATTTCCAGAGTTACCACATTATAATATTTAAACATACAGTTTTCAACAAAAACATAAGGCATATATATAAAACAGAAAAGTATGGCCCATTCAAAAGAATAAAATAAATTGACAGGAACTATCCCTAAGGAGGCCCAGACATTGGACTTATTACATAGAAACTTTACAACAATGGTCTTAAATATTTTCCAAGAGCTAAAGGAAAATATGGACAAAAACTTAAATAAAGTCAGATAAATGATGTATAAACAAAATTTAATTTCAATAAAGGAATAGAAATCATAAAAAGGAATCAAAAGAAATTGTGAAGCTTAAAAGTACAATAACTGAAATAAAAACAACAACTAGAGGTATTTAACAACAGATTTGAGCAAGCAGAACACAAAATTGCTGAACTTGAGAATAAGACAATGAAAACTATCTAGTCTGAGGAGCAGATAAAAAATATAGCAAAGTAAACATAACCTAAGGCACCCATTGGACACCATCAAGCAGATCAAGTTACACATGGGCATCTCAGAAGGAGAAGAGACAGAAAGAATATTTGAAAATATAATAGCTAAAAATGTTTCAAATTTGAGGAGAGACATGAGTCTACACATCCATAAAGTTCACTGACTTGCAAGTAGCATAAACTCAAAAATATACACACCAAGACACATTATAATAAAACTTTTGAAAGTTTTGAAAGACAAAGAGAAAAACTTGAAAGCAGTAAGAGAGAAGCAACTCATCTCTTATGATGGATCCCCAATAAGATTATCAGCCTATTTCACAAAAAAAATCATTGAGGCCAGAAAGCATTGGATTAAATATTATTTTAAAGTCCTGAAAGAAAAAAAAAACAATTGTTAACTAAGAACTCTATAGCCAGCAAAAGGGAGAAATTAAGACATTCCCAGATAAATAAAACTGAGGGAGTCCATTATCACTACACCTTTCCTATAAGAAATGCTAGAGGGAGACCTTCACATTGAAATAAAAAGACACCAGACAGTAACTCAAAGCTGTATAAATAAATAAAGATATGCAGTGTTGGTAATTATATGGGCAATTATAAAAAAACAGTACAGATGCTCCTTGACTCATGATGGGGTTACATCCTGATAAACCCATTTTAAGTTGAAAATTTCATAAGTCAAAAATGCATTTAATAAACCTAACCTACTAAATATCATAGCTTAGCCTAATCTACTTTAATCATGCTTAGAACATTTGCTTTAGCCTACACTTAGATAAAATCATCTAACACAAAGCCTATTTTAATAAAATGTTAAATGTTGAATATCTCATGCAATTTATTGAATACTACATTGAAGGTGAAAAACTTAATGGTTAAATGGGTATGCAAAATATACTTTCTCCTGAATACTTATTGCTTTCACATCACTGTAAAGTTGAAAAATATAAGTCAAAACTTCATAAGTCAGGGATTGTCTGTATTGTATTTCTGATTTGTGACTCCACATTTTTATTTTCTACATGATTTAAAAGATAAATGAGTTAAAAATAATTATACATTTTTGATTAATCACACCATATATAAAGATAAAATTTGTGGCAATAAGGTAAAGAGATAAATGGAGCTGTGTATAAACAGAGTTTTTGTATGGTATTGAAATTAAGCTGGTATTAATCCAAACTAGACTATTATACAATTAGGAAGTTAAAAGTAATAACTATAACTATATAACCACAAATAAAATATGAAGAAGTACACAAAAGAAATAAGAAGTGAATTAAATGTTCACTACAAAAAAAAAGAGAAAAAAATTAAACACAAAACAGGGCAGTAATGGAGAAAATGAGGGACAAGAAAACTTACAAGAGACAGAGCAAAAGAGAATATTTAAGTATTTGCTTAACAGTATATAAATGAATTACACTCTTTAATCAAAAGGAAAAAAATTGGCAAATAGATTTTTTAAAATTACCCAACTATATGCTATCTATAAGAAACTTACTTTAGATACAAAGAGACAAATAGGTTAAAAGTAGAGGAGGAAAAATGATATTCCACACAAGTTTTAACCAAAAAAAATCTGGGGTGGCTATTACAATATTAGACAAATAGACTTTAAGTTAAAAACTATTAAAAGAGACAAAAAAGGATATTATATATAGATAAAAGGGCCAATTTATCAAGATCAAACAATTATAAATACATGAATAAAACAATTTGAGCTCCAAAATGTATGAAACAAACATGGAATTAAAGGGAGGAATAGAGGGTTTTATAATAACTGTCAATAATAAGAGGTCAATAGACCTTTTTCAATAATGAACAAAACATTTAGACAAGAGGTTAATAAGGAAATAGATAGCCTAACAATATAAACCAATTATACTTAACAGACATATTAATATATTGAACACTCTACTCAACTGCAACAGAATAGTCATTCTTCTCAAGTATACATGGAACACTATCAAGAATAGACCACATGTTAGGCCACAAAAACCAATCAGTACATTTAAAAAATTGAAATCATATAAAGCATGTTCTCTGAAGACAATGGAATGAAGCTAGAGAGCAACAAGAGAAGTATATACTAGAAAATTCACAAATATATGGAAATTAAACAGCACAATCTATGGGTTAAAGAAGATATCATAAGATAAATTAGAAAATACTCTGAGATGAATGACAATAAAAACACAACATACCAACTTAATAGCATGGAATGAAAGGAATACTCAGAAGCAAATTTATAGCTGTAAACATATACATTTAAAAAGAAAAAATATCTCTCAAATCCATAGCCTACTTTACACTGAGGAACTAGAAAAAGAAGAGAAAACTAAACCTGAAGCAAACAGAAGGAGAAAAATAATAAAGATTAACATAGAGATAAAATTGACAATAGAAAAGCAGTAGTTTTCTGCTTATTTGTTTTTGGTTTTTTAGAAAGATCAACAAAATTTACAAACCTTTGGTCTGAATAACAAAGAGAGAAAACATAAATAACTAAAATCATATATGAAAGTGGGGACATTACTACAGACCTTACAAAAATAAAAAGGAGTATAAAAGAAAATAGTATACCAACAAATTAGACAGTCTAGATGAAATTCACAAATTTCTAGAAACATGAAAGTTACCAAAACTGACTCAAGAAGAAATAGAAAATCTAAAGAAATCTATAAGGAAAAAGATAATATCAATAATCAAAAACTTCCTAAGAAAGAAAGTCCATGACTAGATGGCTTTAGTGCTGAATTCTACAAAAACACATAAAGAAGAGTTAACATCAATTCTTCTCAACTTTCCAAAAAAAGAAAAAGAAAAGAAAAGTAGGAAATACTACTTGACTTATTCTATGAGGTTAATATTACCCGGTGTCACCCTAAAATTCATATATTGAAGTCTCAACACCCGATACCTCAGAATGTAATCATATTTAGAGATAAGGTCTTTAAAGAGGTGATTAAGTAAAGGTGAGGTCCTTCAGGTGAGGTCCTAACACAATATGACTGGTGCTTTCATAAGAAGAGAAAGAGACACCAGGGATGTACATGCACAGAGCAAGAACCATGTGAGAAGTAGCCACCTGCCAGCCAAGGAAAGAGGCCTCAGAAGAAACCAACCCTACTGGCACCTTGATCTTGAACTTCCAGCTTCCATCACTGTGAGAAAATAAATTTCTATTATTTAAGCCACCAAGCCTGTGGCATTTTGTTATAGCAGCCTAGCAAACTAATATACCCTGATACCAAAGCCATAAAAGACACTACAAGTGAAGAACATTAAAAACCAATTTCCTTATAAATATAAATGCAAAAATCCTCAAGAAAACACTAGCAAACTGCATTCAACAACATATTAAAAGTAGTATACACCGTTAAGAAGTGAGAAAAATCCATGTAATACACCAAATTAATAGAACAAAGGCAAATAGGACCAATGGAACTGCATGATCACTCCAATTGACACAGACAAAGCACCTGGCAAACTGCAGTAACCTCTCATGATGGAAACACTCAGAACTAGGAATTAGAGAAAATTCCTCAATATGATAAAGGCATCTATGAAAAACCCATAGCTAACATGATACTTAATGGTGAAAGACTAAGCTTTCCCTCTAAGATCAGGAACAAGCACTCCAATTATCACTGCTCTTTAACGTTGTGCTAGAAGTTCTAGATGAACCAAGTAGATAAGAAAAACAAATAAAATGAAGGGAAGAAATAAAATTATACCTATACATAGATAATATGACAATATAGAGAAAATAAAAAGAAAGTCCATAAAAAACTACTAAGCCTAGTAACTACTAAACAAATTAAGCAAAATTTCAGGGTATGAAATCAACATATGAAATCAGTTGTGCTTTTACATAGCAGCAATAACCAATTCAAAAATAAAATTAAGGAAACAATGCTGTTTACTGTAGTATTTAAAAGAATAAAACACGTAGGAATAAATTTAAACAAGGTGATTAAATATTCATAAACTATAAAACATTGCTGAAAGCAATTATAGAAAAAATAAATAGGTGGAAACACATTTTGTGTTCATGGATTGGAATGCTCAATATTGTTAAAGGGCAATCTACTCAAAGAGATATGAAGATTTAATGTAATTATTAAGACTTGAATGGCTTTTTTTTTTTTTTTACAGAAAAGGAAAAGCAGATCCTCAAATTCCTATGGAATTGCAAGGAACACTTAATAGCCAAAATAATCTTAAAAAAGAAAAACAAAGTAGAAGAACTCACACTTTCTGATTTCAAAACTTACTACAACTCTACAGTAATCAAAATAGTGTATTACTGGCATAAGGATAGACATATACACCAATGGAACAGAATCAGGAGTCCAGAAATAAACGCATACATTTTTTGCCAATTGATATCCAACAAGGATGCTGAGACCATTCAATGAGAAAAGAACAGTCTCTTCAACAAATGGTGCTGGGACCACTCGATATCCACAGACAATAGGATAAAGTTGTACCTGTGTTTCACACCATATACAAAAATTAACTCAAAATGGACCCATAAGCTAAATATAAGAGCTAAAACCATAAAACTTTTACAAGAAAACTAAGGGTAGATCTGTATAACCTTGAACTTCGCAATTAATCCTCATGTATGACACCCAAAACAGGAGCAACTAAAGAAAAACTGCATAAATTGGACTTCACCAAAATTAATAACTTTTTTTCATCAAGGGACATTATCAAGAAAGCAAAAAAGACAATCTACGGTATGGGAGAAAAATTTGCGAATCATGTATCTAATAAGAATCAAGTATCCAAAATGTATAAAGAACACTTACACCTCAACAACAAAAAAACAAACAGCCAAATGGGCAAGGAATTAAATAGACATTTCTCTAAAGATATGCAAATGGCCAACAAGCACAGGAAAAGGTGTTTAACATCATTAGTTATTAGGGAAATGCAAATTAAAAACTTTAATGTGATACCACTCCATACTCACTAGAATTGCTATAATTAAAAAAAAAAAAAGGTAAATTCATAAGTGTTGATGAGGTTGTGGAGAAATTGGAAACCTTGTACATTGCCAGTGGGAATGCAAAATGCTGCAGCCGCTGTGGAAAACAGCTCTTTATTTCCTCACAAAATCAAACATAGAATGGCCACATGACCCAGCAATTCTGCTTCTAGGTGTATACCCCAAACAATTGAAAACAAGTACTCAAAAAAAAAAAATATGAACATGCATGTTCTTATCAGCACTATTTATAATGGCCCAAAAATGAAAATAGTCCAAATTTTTATCAATTGATGAATAGGCAAAGAAATTTTGATTTATACATGGAATATTGGAATATGTGAAATAATAGAATCTTACTCAGCCTTAAAATGGAAAGCAGTACTATGCATGCTATAATATGGAAAAACCTCAAAAACAAACAAACAAAAAAAAACTCAATGGTTTTAATATGCTTAATGAAGCCAGACAAAAATCTCACATATTGTATGAAGCCATTATATGAAATATTCAGAATAGATAAATCCAAAGAAATAAAAGGTCGATTAGTGGTTGCCAGGACCTGTAAGGAGGGCGAGTCAGGAGAAACTGCTTAATAGGTAAGGGCTTTATTTTTGGAATGATTAAAATGTTTAGGAACAAGATAAACATGTTGGTTGCACAACATTGTAAATGCATGAAATGCCAATGACTTATTCACTTTAAAATAGTAAACTTTATGTTATGTGAATTCTATCTCAATTTTTGTTTTTTTACAATTGCAAACACTGCAGATGCAGGAAATGTGCTTACAACCATAGCCTGTACCTGCTTTTTATGTCCTATATGTGAAAGACAAAATGCTATGTGAGCTGTTAAACTACTCTTTTTAAACTAGAGAGAGGAAGAACGGAGGGAGCTAGAAGAGGGTTGGAGAGAAGGAGGCAGAGAAGGCACAAATCAGGACACTTTCATTTCAAGGTGGTTAAAATTAAGCAGATATGCTAACTTAAATACAGTTATACCTTCCTTAATGATTACTCAGAAACAGGAAACATTACATAAACAACTAGGGTGACTGTCCGAACACAGCTTGTCACTTGTCATGCAGTATAAAATTTAGCTCAAAACTTTCCCTGCACTGCATTCTTTCCAAAACTGAACTAGTGTGGAAATAGCCTGGAACTTACACCAAAGTTCCCAGTGACATGACCTGGTCTTTTTCAGATGCTTAAACGACAGAAGCGAAAAGCTCACTCATTATTTGATAGCTTTCCAGTTCTACCAATATATGTTGCATCTATTTTTAAAAAGATGGTGGGAGTTTAATGGGGGGCCCTGGTAGTTTGTAATAGAGAGCCAGAAGATTAAATATTTACCTCCCAAAAGGTTCCAATTTTAGGTATTGGTTAAACAATGAGATTCCTGAACTGGCATGCTATGATGAGGTCTTGCATTATGGAAAATTCATTCACTTCCACCTGGTGAAATCTGCCAGGCTGGTGGTGACATCCAAATGAGTAGGTCCAGAACCCAGTTTCCAATAAACAGGGACTCTCTACAATAGAATGCTAAGCTACCAGCCATCAGAAAAGCTTTGGGAGAGATCCCGGAGCCAGTACCTCCCCACTGTGGGTTTAGAGTGTATAAATTCAGTATAGCTTGTCGAAGGGAGATATTTATTAAAAGGAAGCTGCATATTGTCAAACTGGCCCCTCACTGGCCCCACATGGAAAACGTGGTTTCTGAAGGTGCCAAGAGGACAAAGACTGAAATTAATATTCCGTATTTCTCAAGCTCTAAACTAAGATGTGAATAAAACCATGAGTTAATCAGTGTTGTTTACCAAATCTGAAAATGTTGTGAAATAGAATTAAAGAATTTATTACAGTGTTTTATATCTAATCATGGTATTAGCACCATAACAAGGTCGTTTAAAATTCTCTGGAACTGAGTCATGGGTTTTCTTAAAAAGAAAGCAATTATAGAAAGAACCCTCTCACACTGTGGGCGCAGTCTGTAAGAATAGACACTTAGATAAGCCTGAATCCACACGGACAAATAAGATATAGAAGTGCTTTCCTTAGAAATGAAATTATTTTCTCAAGCATTTATTTCATGTTGTGCCTCAAGTTATCCTCAAGAGGGGCAACTTAATTGCCTAACCTATGTGATATACTTGGGGACAGCTGTACATGTCACACAACACCTTTTGAACAGTTCTGGAAGTACCGTACTTTGTTTTAGTCTCATTTTTCCTTGTTGTGATATTTTCTTCATTATTTTTTATTAAATCATCGAAGAGTATGATTGCTGGATTGTATGTATTGTAAGTGCATATGAAAGTTTTAGAAATGCCAAACTATTTCCCAGAGTGGTTGCAACACATTGCATCCCTATCAAGCAATGTGTAAAAGACTGCACTAGCATCGTGAATGTCAAATGTAGTATATCTTTCTCCCATTATATCATATCATTTCTGAATAGTATAGCTAGATGTAGGCTGATTATCATTCTGTTGTTTTCTTCTTTTACTATAATAGTTTTGGTCTACTAATATTTTCTAAAGATTGGATTGACACATATATATATATATTTTTTAAATAAAAACGTATTTCATTATTCCCCTATTTAATTTCCCAAGTCATTAGGCCACACATTGCCTTTAAGATGCCCCCAGAGTGAGAGCCACCACCTACAAAGTAGAACCATCAAAGCCAGTTAGGATGACTGTCATACTATTTTAGCTGGCCCCATCCTGATCTTGTCTTGAATGTATCACTCACCTTTGGATACTAACTATGTTTTCGAACACTTAGATCTGTGGTCAGTCTTCCTGACCTTCTATCATCAACATCTGGTTCTGAGCTACATTTCTGCAAGCTCCCCTACCAGATTTTCCAGTGTCATCTTTGGTTGTTCCAACTTTTGTTGCTGGTGCTAATTCTAGGGATAATAGGGTAATCGAATGGTATACATATCATGATGACTTGGTGGCATGACTCCATTATCATCCTGGCATATCTTTACATGTTATTTTTTAAAACTATTTTGAAGTCATCATAGACTCGTGAAGTTGCTAAAATATTACATACATTCCCAGGTTTGATTCAGTGGTGACAACTTATATGACTATAGTACAATAGCAAAGCCAGTAAATTGACACTGGTACAATACTGTTAAGACTACAGATCTTATTCAGTTTTCACCAGTTTGTTCATGAGCCCATTTGTGTGTGTGTGTGTGTGTGTGTGTGTGTATGTGAGTTTCCATCCCATTTGATTCTGTGTATAGATTTCTGCCATCATCACCATCATCAAGACATAAAAATATTCTGTTGCCAAGGAACTGTCTTGTTCTATCCCATTGGAGTCTCACCCATCCCTACTGTTATCTCTGTCCCCTGGAAACACAAATCTGTCTTCCATCCTTATAGTTTTGTCCTTTCTAGAATGTCATATAAATGGAATCATACAGTATGTAACCTTTTGAGATTGGCTGTTTTCACCAAGCATGATGTCCTTGAGACCCGCCTCACTTGTTATATCAATAATTCCTTTTGTTTTTTCCTGAGTAGTGTTGTTACGTAGCATGAATATACCGGACGTTAAATGTTCACTTGGTGAAGGACATTTGTGCTGTTTCCACTTTTTGGCTATTATGAATAAAGCTTCTGTGAACATCTGTGTACAAGTTCTTGCGTGAACATAATTTTTCAGTCCTCTGGGATAAACGCCCAGGAGTGTGAGTGCTGGGTGGTATGGTAAGTGCATGTTTACTTTGATAAGAAACTGCCAAACTATTTTCCACCGTGGCTGTGCTATTTTGACATTCCCTCCAGCAGTGTGTGAGAGATAACAGTTTCTCTATGTCCTCACCAGCATTTGGTATAATCATTATTTTTTTAAAATTTTGGCTGTCCCAATAGGTGTGTGGTGATAAGGTATCATGATTTTAATTTGTACTTCCTTAATGGCCAATCATGTTGAATATCTTTTCATGAGCTTATTTGCCTTCCATTTCTTCTTTTCACTGAAATGTCTGTTCACATTTGTATTAGTTTGCTAGGACTGCCATAACAAAACCACAGCCTGGGTGGCTTAAACAACAGAAATCTATTTTCTCACAGTTTTAGAGGTTGGAATTCCAAGATTAAAATGTCAGAAGGTTTGGTTTCTTCTGAGGCCTCTCTCACTGGCTTACAGTCAGCTGTCTTCTTACTGTGTCCACAGGATCTTTATTCTCTGCATTCTTGGGGTCTCTCCTGTGTCCTAATCTCCTCTTCCTATAAGGACTTCATCAGATTGAACTAGGGCACACCCCACTGACCCCATTTTAACTTAATCACCTCTCTAAAGACCCAGTCTCCAAATATAGACACAGTCTGAGGGACTAGAGTTTAGGACTTCAACATATGAATTTGGGACACAGTTCAGCCCAAACTAGTGTCTTCCATCCATTTTCTATATCAATTGTTTGCATATTCAATCTTTGTTCTGCTGTTGTGTTTTGTCTTCTTTGTACCTTCTTTGAGGTACAAGTCATTTCTTGCATATATTGTTGGCAAATATTTTCTCCTGATCTATACTTTATCTTGTCTTCCCCTTAGCAAGGTTTTTCTCAGAGCAAAAGTTTTAAATTTTGAGAAGTTCAATTTACCAAATTTTTCTTCATGAATTGCGTTTGTGGTGTCATGTCTAAGGATTCTTTGCCTTAGATTTAGTTTTATTGTATCTTTTGTCATAAAACAGATATATTAAGTTACTTACTACAGTTTTTTAAGTTGTCTGTTATGTTACTCAGGATCTCCTATATGAAATTCCCAGGGAGGGATGACTTCTAGGACAGTACTACTCAAACTTTGCTGTGCAGATGTCACCCGAGATCTTGTTAAAATGCAGATTCTGATTCAGCAAGTCTGGGTCCAGCTTGAGATTCTCCGATTCTAACAAGCTTCTTTGTTAATACTTATATGAACGGTCCAAAAAAATTTTAGAATTCAATGTTCCTCTGATATCTGATAATAGAAACTAGGTAACAAATCGTGTCTTCTTTTTCACTAGAGAAAATAAGACTTAAATTCAAAGTATAAATATAGCACGAGTTGACATGTTTGGTATTACTGTGTTCTTACTTCCTTGGTTCTGATTTTCTGGTTTTTTTCAGTAAATGTATTCTTGTAAATTTTCTCAAAACCATTCTAGACCAAGGTGAGCTATAAACAAAAATAAATGGTTAACTATGAAAGAGAGATCCTATTTGTCTTGCATACTCCGGAATGGATCCTGTCCATTGTTTTGGCTCTCAACTTCTTGAAATAATTATGCCCTAGAATATGTTATAAATATATGATTTTATGTAATATTAGAAATTTTCAGTTGTTATGGTCTCTTTTTCTTAAATTATCTGTGACATGCACATTGACAATTACTTTTTTCTTCTTAAAAATTATATCCCAGGGTGTTAGGCTATGCTTAGGACAAAATTATAAACATAATATTGTTTAATAAATACTTATGAATTGAATTACTTTTTGCAAATTTAACATCCTATTGTCAGCAACACAGTACAAAAACTGAAACTGTACAAAAAGCCATTTGGCTTTTTGACTAAATGTGGTGTTCATCAGTTGCACAGAGAGGTGCCTTCATTGTGACAATACTTGCTCCTGTGCCAATTTTGCAAACTGTGTTTGCATCTATCTATTCAGTCTGGTCATTCAATTCGTAGAATATTTCAACAAGGATTTTACTTGTTTTGCCATGTGACTTCCTATTATAATGATCTACTTATGTGATCTACTCCCCATTTAGTTCTGAATTATTTAGAGACAAGAGCCATAGGTTTTTCATATGTTAATCCCCAGTATCTGGCATAGCAAGTGGAGTTTAGTAGTCACTTAATATTTTTTAAATAAATGAACATGTCTTTAAAATCCCCAGAATGCAACTCATCTTGCCCTTCTATTTCATCTGATTCTTACAGAAAAACCATTATACTTTAAAATACAACAAGCCTTATTAAGTCTTAAATATGGCTTCAGATTGCAAATATATGCTTGTAATATACATTTCTGAGCCTGTTAGAATTTACTGCCTTTTCTCACACCATTTGCCTTGGCATCTATAGATATCTCAGACCACAGATAACTGTCCCCGGTGAATTCTGATATTATTAACATATTCACATGCAAATGTGAACGCAACCTTCACATTACTGTCACCCTAGACATTGACTTTGCGGTTTTTTTTTTTTTTTTTTGAGACAGAGTCTCACTTTGTTGCCCAGGCTAGAGTGAGTGCCATGGCATCAGCCTAGTTCACAGCAACCTCAAACTCCTGGGCTCAAGCCATCCTCCTGCCTCAGCCTCCCAAGTAGCTGGGACTACAGGCATGCGCCACCATGCCCGGCTAATTTTTTCTATATATTTTAATTTCTTTCTATTTTTAGTAGAGATGGGGTCTTGCTCTTGCTCAGGCTGGTTTCAAACTCCTAACCTTGAGCGATCCTCCCGCCTCGGCCTCCCAGAGTGTTAGGATTACAGGCGTGAGCCACCACACCCAGCCGACTTTGCATTTTTATCTGTGCATTTTTTCTTCTTTTTGGCACAGAAAGTCCAGTTCTTGAGTGATTTCTGTGGATCTTACAATGCTCTGTGCGTAGGCCTGTTGAAATCACTGTGAACCTTGGCAGAGATCCCTAATCTGTTATACTAAGACTACTTTACATATTTTCTAAATATTCAAGTCATTTAGCAGAAATTCACTTCTTTGTATTGAAAATACCACCTGTACACAGAGGAGCTTCCATTTTCCTAGCTGGAAGTTCATCATAGCAAGAAACATCTGTCAGCCTCCTTTTAGACGTGCCTCGTTTGCATCTGATTCTGAAGCTGCAACTGAGGGAATGGTGAATTTTGGCAGGTAATATTCTTCCATCACTTTTTCCCATCTAAGAAATTCAGAGGGTTCATACACAGCTCTCTCTAAGTAGGAGTCCCTGATTCACCACCAGTCCTCCTCTTGGTGCTGGAGCCAGTTTCCTCTCTGCCCTGCAGGTGATCCATAGGTCATGCACTATCTGTTCTCCATAGCTTCTGTAACTACAGAGAATGGGCAAAGTCCGTCATTTACTGTCTAGTTTCAAGGCTATGTAATTTCTTTACTGGGGTCTCTGGGCACGAAAAGACACCAAGAGTCTCATAGAAGATCAAGGATGTCTGATTTTGCTCTAGCATGGGGTTGAAGCTGAAGCTCCTTTGGAACCAGCCACTTTGGCAATAATATCAATGTATCGGGAGCAAAGACTGGATTATAAACAGTAAATTAAAAGAAACTATAAACTTGGGAACTTACACATGGAAAATCCATTTTAGCTTGCATGGTGATATAAACCAGCAAGCTATCATTTCCAAGAAGACAAAGATCCGTCAAATTATGCAGAACTAGTTTCCAATGGCAGCCCTAATAGGAAGAAAAGGTAATAGGCCATAACTATTAGAAAGTTCTCACCACCTCTTATGTGGATAGCAAAGTAACAACTTTGGACTGAGGTTCCTGGACAATTCAAGCAGGAAGCTGGGTGCTTCACAGGGGATTCCCATAAATGCATGTGAGTTCTTAAGTTTAAAATGCAATTGTGCATGTGGGTCTGTTATGTCCAGGATGTTCCCTGGTCCTCCAGTTCCCAAGAATGAGTACCGGTACCAAGTTATGCCAATGATGGAGTGATCACAAACACAGAGCAATTTTATACAGTTTGTCACATAAAAGAAAGAATGAAAGTAAAGAAGGAAGCTACACAAAGTGAAAATACATTTCAGAGAGAATGGAATGGGTCAGTCTCCATGAGACTCCGAAGTCTGAGCACATACTTCCTTTTACATGCTCACTATCTTGTCCTGCCTTTGTCCTGTTAGGATTGGTTGTTTCCCACCTTTTGCGGTGATTGACAGGTTGAGGTTATATAACAAGTTACATAACAGGTTGGTTATGTTAACAGTTCTCCTTTTAACACATGTGTCTTCCCCAGAATCCTTCACAAATCTCCACCCACATTATGCTAATTAGATGGTAATGAGTGCTCGGTCAGTTAAAGGTTACTAGGAAGTTTTTACTATTTATGTTCCCACCAGGAAACAATTCCTAGCTACAGTTGGGTTCCTAGCTACAATTGGGTTTTTGTTCTCTGCCCTTAGCCACCTCCTTGTCACCTGTCTATCCTCCATCAGACCTAACAGGTCAACTTGATGAATTAATCATATAGGTAACAATTCATATAAAATTTTATTTTAATACAGTTTTTAAGCAATGTTGTATAAATAACATTAGTGCCAGGCAACCATCAATATTACAAAATCCCTCAATAGTCTTCAGTTACAGAGTAGTTTCCACATGAAGAGCTCAGCAATAGTCCAAGGTCATGGTATTATGAGGGTCAAAATCAAAGTAAACTCAAAGGTAATTCTATTAACGAATGGATTCCAATTACTCACACTTAATCTCTAAACATTGGCTCTAGTATGAAAAAAAGTACTTATAGAGATAAAATTATATTAAGGTTGGAATTGTCAAATAGAGATTAACGTAGCAGTGTAATGGGAGTCACACCAGAATTGACCTAGGGGATTTCTTTCAAATGACAAGCATATTTCAGAATGTTCTGACATAGTTTTCAGGTAGCTGACTCCTTCAGTTTCAGGTAATAGAAACCCAACTCAAACCAACTTCAGGAATAAAAATATATAGGTATAGACAAAGAGATCTGGGGTTCTCAGGAGCAGCTGCTTCCCCTATGTCTGTGCATCCATCACACTAGGCTTCCACAGAGACTGGGGTTCAAACCCTTCCTCTTAAAGACCTGCAGCAGACTAAGGGGTGCTTGGACTGTGAGCTCCCTGCTCACTGGCCCTCTGCAGGGCTGTTTTCCCAGTTCCTCCACCAGAGCAGGGCACACCCTGAAGCAGAGGGACAGCAAACCTGTTTGAGCACCCCATAGGCAGCTCAGGACCAGCATGCTTCTCCCTGGCATGGTCAGGGATTGATCTTTGGGGACTAGGGATAGGCATGCAGATCCTATAACCCCAGGACTTGATCATGATGTTTGGGAAAATGGAGGGGAGATTTGTGAACTAATCTTGGGAGTCGAGTTAGCCTGCCTGGGCAGAGCTGAAAAGAGAGCACAGTGTGGGTCCCGACTGTGGCGCACTCACAGAGCATCCTTCCCACCTCAGGAAGGCCATGCTCTCAGCCCAGGGTGGGGAAGTCCCGGACAGGAAAACTCTCAGCTCGCAGCACCCTCATCGGGGAGCTCAGGTGGTTTGAGCTCCTGCATGTTGACAGATGCCAGAGATAGACCGTGGAGTAGGGGAGAGGGATGAAGTGTGAAACCCACTCCTGACAGCCAGATTGTGAATCTCAGATGGCCCTGCATCCACAACCAGACTTTCTGACTGGGTGGGGCCACTTCAGCCCCTCCTTGGTGGCTTTTCCCAGAAGCCTGGGAGTTGACCATTGACCCCAGCTGAAAAAGCTACCTTACCAGCTTTTATGGAGTCTGAGGGAAGGCTTACCCAACCCAGCCCTGCTCAGTCTCACTCCCACACCTGCCTTTGCTGTAGCAGAGAATAAGGAATCACCTGGAAGTTCCAGGGCCCCACCTCCCACCTGGGTCATTCAAGTGCTTCTCCTGGGGGGCTAGAGCCGGGCACTGGTCCCAGAAGCAACACTGCAGCTTGTTCCTCGCTGTAAGCACCACCTGCTGGCAGGGAGGTCAATTTGCACAGTCCTAATAACATTTATTAACTCAATCATATAAGGTGTGGTTCATTCTTATCCACAAACACCGCCTACTGTCTCAGAGATTAAACTGGGCATGCCAATACAATGCACACTGTTAAGAAGACCACAGGGCTGGGAAAAGAAAAAAGGATTTCAAAGACCTGCATCCTCCCTCATCAAGAGACAGAAAATCTGCCCAAACACATAGCTCACCACTGCTACAGCCTACAAACAAATAGCAACTGAGAAAACTACCAAACTAAGGATATCTATACCCAAGGCATCCATCCAGAATCTAGATTGCCATCAAAGCACCTATAAGCAAAGCCAAAGGTTCTTACCCAAAATATGTTACAGACACACCCTTATGAGTATGTGTGTGTGTGTGGTGGGGAGTCTCCATCTAAACAAAAGAAAATCCAAAAATAAGAAGGGACAGCTGTTCCAGATGAGAAAGAATCAGCACAAGAACTCAGGAAGTATGAAAAATCAGACTAAAAGGATGCACCCAAAGCGGAACACTAGCTCTCTAGCAATAAATACCAATGAAAATGAAAATATTGAAATGGCACATACAGAATTCCAAATGTGGATCATAAGGAAACTCAATGAAATCCAAGAGAAAATGGAAAATCAACTCAAAGAAACCAAAAAACAATTCAGGAAGTGAATGAAAAATTCACTAGAAAGATTGAAATATGAAAAAAAAATAGAACTTCTATAAATGAAAAATTCATTTAAGAAAATAAAAAACACAGTTAAAAGTTTTAGGAATAGGCTAGACCAGGCAGAAGAAGGAATCTCAGGGCTTGAAGACAACTCATTTGAATCAACTCAGTCAGTCAAAAGTAAATAACAAAGAATTAAAAAGAATAAACAAAGCCTACAAGAAATATGGAATTCTGTAAAATGGCAAAATATAAGAAGCATAGGCATGGCATCCCTGAGAGTGAAGAAGAAAACACACAGGGGTGAGAATATTTGAGGGAATAATTGAGGAAAACTTCCCTGGTCTTGCTAAGGGTTTAGACATGCAGGTACAAGAAGCTCAACAAACACTTGAGAGATTCATTGTACAGAGGCAATCACCAAGACATATAGGCATCAGACTGGCCAAACTCAACACAAAAGAGGAAATGTGAGCCATGAGGTGAACAACATCAAGTACTTACAAAGGAAAACTCATCAAGCTAACTGCAGACTTCTCAACAGAGACCCTACAAGCCAGAAGGGATTGGGGCCCCATCTTCAGCCTTCTGAAACAAAACAACTGCCAGCCTAGAACTTAAAAAACTTTCATATATGGAGAAGAAATAAAGACTTTTTCAGCTAAGCAAGCACTGAGGGACTTTGTCAAGACCAGGGCTGCCCTGCAGAAAATACTCAGAACGGCATTTATACATGAATCAGCACAATAGACACCCACCAGTGTAAAACCACCCAAAAGCTAAAGCTCATAGCTCATATAAAACATAGAACAGTAGGTAAAACCAAGCAATAAGGTACTACCCAACAGGATGAACAGAACAGCATCCCACATATCAATTCTATCAATCAATGTGAACAGTCTGAATGCCCCACTCAAAAGACATTGACTGGAATGAAAAAAGACAACTCAAGTATCTTCTATCTCCAGGAAAAACATCTAACCCAAAAGAACCCATACAGCCTCAAGGTGAAGGGGTGGAAAAAATATTCTACACAAACGAAAACCAAATGAAAGCAGATCTAGCCATTCTTATATCAGATAAAATTGACATTAAATCAATAATAGCAAAGAAAGACAAAGACAGTCATCATATAATTGTAAAGGGAGCCATTCAAGAATAGGACATAACAATCCTGAATATATATGCACCTAACACAGGAGCACCCAGATTCATAAAGCAAATTCTAATAGATAAGCAAAGAGATAAACAGTAGCATCATAATTGCCAGGGATTTCAACACTCCAGTGTCAGAACTTGACAGATCATCCAGCAGAAAATGAGTGAAGAAACACTGGACTTAAACAAAACTCTAGAACAAATGGGACTAACAGAACATTTTACCCAAAAACTACTGAATATACATTCTTCTTATCAGTATACGGTACACACTGCAAGACTGATCATATCTTAGGCAACAAAACATGTCTCAACACATTAAAAAAATAGAAATCATTCCCTGTATCTTCTCAGAGCACAATGGAATAAAACTAGAAATCAACTCCAAAAGAAACACTCAATTCTACACAAAGTCATGGAAACTAAACAATCTGTTGCTGAATGATTATTGGATAAATAATGAAATTAAGATGAAAATCAAAATATTCCTTGAACTGAATGACAAAGGGGACACAGGCTATCAAAATCTTTGTGATACAGCAAAAGGCAGTCCTAAGGTGAAAAGCCATAGCCTTAAATGCTTATGTCAAAAAGACAGAAAAATCACAAATTAACAATTTAATGACACATCTCAAGGAACTAGAAAAGGAAAAGCAAATCAAACCCAAAGCCAGCAGAAGAGAAAACCAAGATAAGAGCAGAGTTAAACAAAATGGAAAACAAGAATGCAATATGAAGATCAATGAAACAAAAAGTTAGTTCCTCAAAAAGATAAGCAAAATTATTAGAACTCTTGCTAGATTAACCAGGAATAGAAGAGGGAGGACACAATAAACTCAATCAGAAATGAAAAAGGAGATATTACAACTGATACCACAGAAATACAAAACATCATCTGTGAGTATTATGAAAATCTCTATGCACATAAACTCAAAAACATAGGGGAAATGGACAAATTCCTGGAAACATGCAATCTCCCAAGACTCAATCAGGAAGAAATAGAACTTCTGAACAGACCAATAAAGAGCAGTGAGATTGTTCATGTCCTTTGCCCACTTTTGGATAGGTTTGTTTGATTTTTCCTTGCTGATTTTCCTTGCTGATTCCTTGCTGATTTTCGTGAGTTCTAAGTAGATTCTAGTTATCAGCCCCTTATCAGATGTGTAGTATGTGAAAATTTTCTCCCATTCTGTAGGTTGTCTGTTTGCTCTCATGACTGTTTCTTTGGCTGTGCAGAAGCTTTTTAGTTTGATCGGGTCCCATTTGTTTATGTTTGTTGCTGCTGTGATTGCCTTTGGGTCTTCTTCCTAATTTTTTTGCCTATGCCAATGTCTAGGAGAATGTTTCCAACATTTTCCTCTAGAATTCTAGTAGTTTCATACCTTAGGTTTAAGTCTGTTACCCAGAGTGAGTTGATTTTTGTGAGAAGTGAAAGGAGTGACTAAAGCAATAATAACAAATTTTCCAAAAACAAGAAAAAAAAAAAACAAACCCCTAAGCCAGATGGATTCACAGCAGAATTTAATGTGACCTAGAAGAAGAAATGATACTCATACTGCAAAAAGTATTCCATAATATTAAGAAGGAGGGAATCCTCCCCAACTCATTCTGTGAAATCAGTATTGCCTTGATACCAAAGCCAGGAAAGGACACAACAAAAAAAGAGAGAAAACTACAGGCCAATATCTCTTATGAATACAGATGCAAAAATCCTCAATAAAAAACTAGCAAACTAAATTCAATGCATATTAAGAAAAATAATCCACCATGACCGAATGGGCTTCATCCCAGGAATGCAAGGATGGTTCAACATGGAAATTAATGAATGTGATTCACCACATAAACAGAAGCAGAACTAAAGATTATATGATCACCTCAATAGATGCAGAAAAAGCATTCAATAAAATTCAGCACCCTTTCATGATAAAACCTCCAACAAAATAGACTTAGAAGGAACATATCTCAAAATTATAAAAGCCAAATGTGACAAAACTCACAGCCAACATTATACTGAATGAGAAAAAGCTGAAAGCATTCCTCCTAGAACTGGAACATGACAAACATTCCCACTGTCAGCACTTATATTCAACTTAGTGCTGGAAGCCCTAGCCACATCAATCAGACAAAAGAAAGAAATAAAGTATATTCAAATTGGGAATCAGGAAGTCAAACTATAGATTTTTGCTGACAATATGATCTTATATCTAGAAAACCCCAAAGACCCTACCAAGAGGCTCTTGAATTGACAAATAAATTCAGCAAAGTCTCAGGTTACAAAATCAATGTACTCAAATCAGTAGCATTCCTATACATGAATAATAGTCAAACTGAGAGTAAAATCAAAGACTCAATACCATTCACAATAGCTTAAAGAAAATAAAATACTTGGGAATATACTTAACCAAGGAGGTGAAAGCACTCTACAAAGAGTACTACAAAACACTGATGAAAGAAATCACAGATAACACAAACAAATGGAAGAACATACCATACTCATGGATCAGTAGAATCCAACATTATTAAAACATTGTTAAAATGTCCATACTACCCAAAGTGATTTACAGATTCAATGCAATCCCCATCAAAATACAAACACCATATATCACAGATCTAGAAAACATAAATCTATGTTTCATTTGAAACCAGAAAAGAGCCGAAAATATCTTAAGCAATCTTAAGCAAAAAGAACAAATCTAGAAGCATCACATTACCAGACTTCAAACTATACTATAAGGCTATAGTAATCAAAATATCATGGGACTGGCACAAAAATAGAGACATAGTCCAAACGAACAGAACAGAGAACCCAGATATAAAACTATCCACATACAGCCAACTGATCTTTGACAAAGCAGACGACAACACATACTGGGGGAAAAAAATCCCTGTTTAATAAGTGGTGCTGGGAAATTGGATAGTCACATGCAGAGAAGAATGAAGCAGGATTAATGTCTCTCACCAATCACAAAAATTAATTCAAGATGGATAAAATACTTAAATGTAAGGCATGAAACAATAAGGATTCTAGGAGAATATGTAAGAAAAACTCTTTTAGATATCGGCTTAGGTAAAATAAAATTATTAAAAAAGACCCCAAAAGCAATCACAGCAACAACAAAAATAAATGGGATTTGATTAAATTAAAAAGCTTCTGCACAGCTGAGGAAATAATCAACACAGCAAATAGATAACCTACAGAATGGGAGAAAATATTCACAAGCTATGCATCAGATAAAGGGCTAATATCCAGAATCTCCAAAGAAATCAAGCAAATCAGCAATAAAAAAAAAATAAACAACCTTTTAAAAAGTGGGCAAAAGAGATGAACAGAAGCTTTTTAAAAAAAGATAAACAAATGGCCAACAAACATTGATCATCAGGGAAATGCAAATTAAAACCACAATATCACCTTACCCCAGTTAGAATGGCTTTTATTAAAAAATCCAAAAACAATAGATGGTGGTATGGATGCAAAGAGAAAGGAACACTTATACACTGTTGGTGGGACATTAAATTAGTAAAACCTCTATGGAAAAAAGTATGGAGATTCCTCAAAGAACTAATAGTAGACCTACCATTTGATCCAGCAATCCCACTACTGGGTATTTACCCAAAGAAAAAGAAGTCATTTTACCAAAAAGATACCTGCACTCAAATGTTTATTGCAGCACAATTCACAATTGCAAAGATGTGGAATCTACCCAACTGCTCATTAATTCATGAGTGGATTAACAAAATGTAGTATAGGTATATTGTGGAATACTATGCAGCCATGAAGAAGGATGAATTAAGGCCTTTTGCAACAAGGATGGAAATGGAGATCATTATCCTAATTTAAATATCTAAAGAATGGAAAAGCAAACACCAAAGGTACTCACTATTAAATTGGAACTAACCAATGAGCACATGTGCACACAAGGAAGTAAAACTCAGTGTATATCAACCAGGGGCGAAAGGGAGGAGAAGATGAGCAAAAACCTACCTAATGGGTACAGTGAACACTATCTGGGTGATGAGCACACTTATAGCCCTGACTGAACCATTACAAAAGTGATCCATGCAACCCCAAACATTTGTACCCCTATAATATTTTGAAATAAAAACAAAAAAAGTAAGACAAAGAGAAATATAAATAAAAATATAAATGATACAGGTTCAGATGAAGTCTAATGTATTCAGGAAGGATTTTAATGGTACTCATAGAATCAAAGCAAGGGCTGTAGAAACCAGGACCTCAAATTCAAAATGACCTCAAATTCAAAAGAGCCAGACAAGAGAGTGTTACTGGTCTAATGTATAGATTCTGTAGCCTAGTTCAGCTTCTTATCCTGTTGCTTATTAACTGTGTGGCCTTGGACGGTTACTTAATCTTTCTGTACCACAGTTTCTTGATCTTTATTATTGATTGATTGACTGATTTACTTTTTAGTGATACCACCTCCCATGCTACAGTGCAGTGGTGCAGTCACAGCCCACTGTAACCTCAAACTCCTGGCCTCAACCTCCTTCTCCCACTTGGGATCCCAAAGTTCTGGAATTACAGGCATAAGCTACTATGCCCTCTTCATCTTTAACATGGGGATAACAGTAGTAGTTGCCTCAGGGGTTATTGAGAGAATTTATACTTGACACAGAATAATGACATTAAATATTATCTGCTTCTTACTTCTACTTTTCTCTGTGGGTTGACCTCATTTCTGTCTGCAGAGAGATCTTCTCCATGTGGTATATTTATAAGTGGCTCCAGCTTAGAATTCCCAAAGGAGAAAGAGCTTCTTTCATCTACAGTTTATATGTAGGTCCAGGAGAAGGACTCAGATCGACTTTGTTGGAGTCAGGTGTCCAACTCTTCAACCAAACATGGTTGTTAAAAGGTTGGGACACCAAACTTCACCATGTAGTGAAGGCAAGGGCAGACTCTATCATGGAGAGAAGAGACCCCGTATGCAGGAAATCTGGCTGGACACATGAAGCAACGGCTTCCACAAGTCCTCACCGATCTCTGTGGGGATAGGTATCCAACTCCCCATAGATAAAAATCCCTGAATGGTGACTGCTGTTGCTACTAACAACGTGTATATCTCTAATGCAATTGATTATTTACCTAATGCAGTGCACTACACTATCATTTGATTCCTACATCACTAGGAAAGGACATGCTATTATTATTCACATTTAACCTGTGCAGGAAAATAAGCATGATGAATTTAATGTTTGTAATGTTTTTGGTTTTTTTAAGTGTCCATCTTCCCTATAGAATATAGGATCTGTAAGAGTGCAGACTTTGTTTTGTGAATCTCTGTACCCCCAGTGGCTAGGACAGAGGGTCACATGTAGAACAAGCTCAAAAGTTCTTTGTGGAATGAATGAGAGAAGATAAGAACTTACTCAGGCTCCCATAGCTTGTGTAAGTGGGGGAACCACTTAGTGGTGGAGTAAAACCCACTGTCCCTGAGTCATGCTTCTAACTGCCATTCAAGTAGAAGTCAATGTATTGCATTTCCCAGGGGAATTGAGACCAAAAAAAAAAATAGCTTCATACGTTTTCTACAAAAAGCCACTGTTAAAATACAAATATCTTACCTAGAAGGGAAACACATTGAGTACATTAACAGCCATGATCATGACAGCTTATGACTCACTCATCTCTTCCCACATGATTTACAATTGATATGGAGAGATGAAGCGCAGGACAGGGATGTTGAAATGGGGATCTGTAACAGGGTGAGGAGGGATCTTACAAAAGACTGGCAAATGATTCAACATAGAGAGAAACCCTGCTGAGAGACAGTGGGTGGGGAAACATGCTGGAAGACAAAGGACGCTGAGGGGCAGGGGAGAGTGAAAGGGAGCAGTGAGGAAGAAGGCAGAAGACAGTCGCAGGTGACTTCGGGTCCTGAACTCAAGACTCCTCCAGTGTTCCCTAATTGGGACCGAGACCAGCCCTGTCTCAAGAGCCCTTGGAGCTTGGCAGTCATTTTCCACTTGGCCTGGGCCCCTGTACTTCTCTCTAGGTCTGAAATAGTGATGAAAGGACTTGATGATCTTCTTTGGCAGCACATTTTGAGGATGGTTTAGCTGGAAGGAGGCATCTGTTTTATGCCAAGTAACACATTCTCTTGGCTTAAAGGGAGCCGTTAGTACAATGGTGCGAGGAGGGGAAGGGGGAGTGGGGAAACACGTATTCCCAGCAAACTTTCTGCTGCGGATTAAGGCATTGGAAGTGGGAAAGAGCAGTCATTCATAAGTTATAAAATAAGAGGGTTAACTGTATATATAAGATAGCCATCCCAAACTCTCCTTATACCACTCACTCAAATATTCAAATCATATGATACTGGATTCATAATCAAAACTGTGATTAAGTTGAGCTGGTATTAAAATCTCATGGGGGGGGAATATACACACACACACACATACACACAAACACATCTTTGTTCTCATTCTATAAATATTACATATATAGAGAGAGATTCTCATTATGACTTGAAATACCTGCACTTCCTTCTCTGTACATTTCACAGGTGTACTTCCTCCAAACATAATTTTGTCTTTCCAGAAAGGCAGAGAGGAGAGAATGTGGAAAGAGTAGAAAAAGTGAAGAAAAGTAGTATGGCTGATGAAAGGTAGAAAATAGACCAGTCAAGCATTCCACAGCTCAGGGCATTTTAAGACTCAACTTTGAGCTTAGCAGAACAATTTTAAGATAAAAGTAATGAAGGTTGAATATCTTTTAGCTGAAATGTTTGGGACCAGAAGTATTTCAGATTTCAGATTTTGAAACATTTGCATTACACTAGCTGGTTGGTATCCCTAATTGAAAATTCCAAAATTTGAAATGGTCCCATGAGTATTTCCTGTGACTGTCATATCAGCACTCAAAGTGTTTTAAATTTTGTAGCATATTGGATTTTAGATTTTCAGATTAAATATACTCAACCTGTACTGTAATTTCCTTAGAGCATATCTGTAAGGAAATCACTTTGTAGATTATTCAGTACCTGTTATGACTGCACAAATATATTTGAACTGTCTAAAAGGAAAGTGTGTTAGGCATCTTCGAGGACCTCAGAGACCATGGCTGCAGGTAAAATGAGGCCATAACATGGAACCAAAGTGTGACCCGTTGTCACCTACTGAGCTATAAAATTCTGTCTCCTTGGAACTCACTTTCCATGTAAATTAAATGTTGATGGCCAGGGTTAAAGAGCTGAAGATAAACATGAGGTACAACCAAAACGTACTTCTATCACAGTGGCACTGCATTTTAGGACAACACGGAGTCTTGAAGAGAGAAACAAGAGCAGGAAAGAGCCAAGCAGCTTGGAATATGTACAGAACCCTTGTATCCCAAACAGAAATGGAATCTCAGGGAAGCAAACAACGGGAGCACAGGTGCCTTCTCAGCCCCTTCACAACTCCAGTGAAAAGACCCCCAGATATGGGGGAGGAAGACGCCAACCTACAAATGCTCTTTCCTCCAGCATCATCAGTTTCTTTCTCCTGGAGCATGGCACCATCATTATCTATATACATCCTAATGTTTCCTATCTTTTCCCTCCAGTTTAACTGGGGCATAATTGACAAATATAAAATGAATACATTTAGTGCGTACAATGTGATGTTTCGATGTATACAAGCATTGCGAAATGATTACCACAATCGAGTAGATTAACATACCCATCACTTGACATAGTAATCTTTTTTGAGCATGAGTGAAAATAGTTAAGATCTATTCTCAGCAAATTTCAAGTATATAATGTTATTAGCTATAGTTACTGCAATGTACGGCAGATCTCTTAAACTTACTCATTCTGCCTACGTGAAAGTTTGTACCCTTTGACTAACATCTTTTCCCCCTGCCCCAGCCTCTCATAATTAGCACTCTACTCTCTGCTTCTACTATTTTAATGTTTTTATATTTCACATATAAGTGAGATCACATGGTATTTGTCTTCCAGTTCCTGACTTATTTCTCTTAACATAATGTCCTCTGGGTTCATCCATGTTTTCACAAATGACAGGATTTCCTTCTTGTGAAAGGTTAAAATAGTAATGTTTCACTGTGTATATATTCCATGTTTTCTTTGTCCATTCATCTGTTGCTGGCCTCTGAGGTTGATTCCCTACCTTGGTTACTATGAATAATGCTTCAGTGGACATGGCAGTATGATGTCTTTTTGACTAATTTCATTTCCTTTGGATATATACCCAGTAGTAGGATTGCTGGATCAAACGGTAGTTCTATTTTTAATTTTTTGAGGAAACTCTAGGCTGTTTTCCACAATGGTTGTACATTCCCACCAGTAGTGTACAGTTCTCTTCTCTCCACATCCTTACCAACACTTGTTATCTTTTGTCTTTTTGATAGTACCCATTCTAATAGGTGTAAGGTTGTATCTCATTGTGGTTTTGATTTGATTTTCCCTGATGATATGTGATATTGAGCATTTTTTTTCCATATACTTGTTTGCTGTGCTGCAAGAAAAGAAAATTACAGGCCAATATCCCTGATGAACATAGATAAAAATCCTCAACAAATACTAGCAAACTAAAGTCAAGAGCACATTAAAAGGATTATACTCCATGATCAAGTGGGGTTTATCAACAGGATTTAAGGATGGTTCAAAATACACAAATCAGTAAATGTAATATGTCACATTAACAAAATGAATGATAAAAATCATATGATCATCCCAATGGGTTCAGAGAAAGCCACACCCTCTCATAATAAAAACAACAAATTGGGTGTAGAAGGAATGTACCTCAACATAATAAAATCCATATATGACAAGCTTGCAGCTAACACCATAACCAACAGGGAAACACTGAAAGTCTTTCCTCTAAGATTAGGAAGAAGACAAGGATGCTCACTCTTGCCAACTTCTATTCAGTGTAGTATTGGAAGCCCTAGCCAGAGCAATCAGGCAGGAAAAAGAAATGAGAAGCATCCAAATCAGAACAAAATAAGTAAAATTATCTGTTTGCAAATGACATGACTTTATATATAGACAATCCACAAGATTACACACAAAAAAACCCTCTTAGAACTAATATATAAATGCAGTAAAAGTTTCAGAATACAAAACCAATACAAAATATCAGTAAAGTTTCTATACCCTAAAAAGTAACTGTCTAAAGAAGAAATCAAGACAAAATCTGTTTATAATAGCATCAAAATAAATAAATAAAAGACTTAGGAATAAATTAAACCAAAGAGGCAAAATATCAGTACACTGAAAACTATAAAACATTCATGAAAGAAATTGAAGTT